>JAOEGT010091310.1:0-13974 GCA_025447795.1 Speoplatyrhinus poulsoni | reverse complement strand
GTTTGGGGTCCCTTGCTGAAGCTGCTGCCCCCGCGACCCGACTCCGGATAAGCGGGAGAAGATGGATGGATGGATAACAATAATCCACAAAATACAGGAATTTAGATACCAGCAATTTTAGTACTACATTTTCTTTCCAGCGATACTGGCTGAATGTATAGTTTAGGCCTCTTTAGAACAACCATTTAAAGGTAGGGTCAGTCATTCTTGCTAACTTCAAGTTCAAATAAAATATATAAAAATATATATACTGTATACTGTGTATTTTATATTATATCTCTAAAACAGTCAAACTGACCTGCATGTTGTTTTTTCTTCCTGCCCACTGCTGCTCCGATGATTTGCAGTAGTTCCTCTTCCGATGCCCCAGACCGCAGAACGTCCCTGAGAGACACCTCAGAATTACCAAACAAACACACCTGGGAGACCAGACAGACAGACAGACAGACAGAGGGACATAGATTATGCATTGTGAATTGATACTGGTATTCCTGTAGCAGTCACCATGCCAGGTTTACATGCCATACCAATAAATTGTTGTCATTAATTAAATGCAGGGTCAGTCATTCTTGCTAACTTTGAGCTCAAATCAAAACAGTATCGCTGTGCGGTCCTCCACGGCGCCGCCTCACACATAGAAATGCATTGTAAAGCAAAGTGTAGTGCTATGACTTTGTTGACACGAGTGGTGTTTGCTGCTACTATTTACGGAGCCAGGGCAGTGTAGAAGTATCAAATTATTTTTTCCAACATGCACAGCAAGCTAGCAAAGTGTAAGGAGATATTTGTTGAATTTGACAAATAGTGTATTAGCTTACATTTAGCTTGTAATAGCTGACTACCTTTAATATACAGTATTAAAATAACAATTACACTGAAATGCATCTCTTTATTTGTGCAAAGCTCCAAGATAATTCTGATTGTATTTTGTGTAAACACACGCACGCACACACACAGTGTGGCTTTACCTTGAGGTTGCCATCTGCAGTGATGCGTAAGCGGTTGCAGGAACCACAGAAGTGGTCGGACATGGATGTGATGAAGCCCACCTGGCCCTCAAATCCTGGCACTTTAAATGTCTGTTTCAGGGACACAGACCAGAAATTGGCATTGTCATTTAATGTATACTTTTAATATAGTCATTTAATGTATACTTTCATAAAACATATTTGAAGCGTGGATAATTGTAATACAAGCATATTTGCTATAATTGGTGTTGGTTACAGTATACAGACATAACAGGCAGCAACCATCTGTTCAAAATATATTTGCACAGCTACTATACATATTAACTGAACCACTGTATAAGAAAACAGAACTTAAATGTTGAAAGACCTTGACATATTTTACAGGAAGGGAAGACGGTTCTTTAAGTTAGCACTATTTTGAGTCAATATTCCATGATCACTTTTAGGTTATTTTAGCCGTAGACTATTAATAATTCCAAGATTAGGCCTGGCAAGAAGGAACTGACCTTGGCTGTGTCTGCATGTCCAGTGGGAAGCATTTCCAGGGCGGGCCACTGCTGCCTTATATGGTCCAACATTTCCTGGTAGCTTACCATCTTTTTGAAATTCCACTTGTTGCCTGTAAAGGGAGTAACAGGCATTGCAGGTTAGTCTATGAAGGATTTCATAAAATAAATAATCTTGTAAAGCAGCCAAAACAGATAAGTTATTTACCCATGCAAAACATCATATCAATAACATAGTACCAGGCCGCCCATAATTCACTTTTTAATTTTTAATTTTTATTTTACGAGGCAGGTCAGTTAAGAACAAATTCTTATTTATAATGGCAGCCTGGACAATAACACTATTATAGCTACCGTGCATAGAAGTAATTTGTTTACAAGACCAACCACCCCCCAACCAATTCAAAGACTCACCATCAAAGGGCATGTATTCAATGAACCGAACCGCCAGAGGTTTCTTCTCTGTCAGGGCAACAAAATCTAGGAGCTCATCCTCGTTGACGCCTCGCATGATCACGCAGTTAACCTACAGGGGGCAGTAGCAACACACCTCTAAAGCTACAGCATGTTAGGAATCATGGATTTGGACAATTTTTAACATTGATTTGTTTTTAGGAGATATATGAGAGAGCACCTCAGTGAAAACCATGTTTGTAGCGGTTTGCTCTGCTACCGGGGTATCAATCAGTAGTGTTCAGGCCTCCCAATTTAAAGTGTAAACATAAGTGAGGGGTCAATTCATGGAGTGAAGACCCTACATAATATAACATTCATTTTTAAGAATATCAGGATAGCAGTTTTATTCATTATTTTAATATTTCATCACAAACATCACCCTAGTGGCCTCCACATCAGCAACATCCACATTCCAGAAACCAATCATTATACTGTATGTAGCTAGTCTTGTCCAACAGGAGTAAGACATAAAGCTTTGAGTCATGACAGCAGATCTCTAGAAGCTGCCGTTAATTGTCTGCCTTTTTACCAGCATGAATTAATGTACACCTCCCCAGTGATTTAATGCAAACAGGCATCACAGGTTTATTGTCAGCATACCTTCTGGTTGTAGGTTATAGGCTTTTATTCTTAGTACTTCTTTTATTGTTGAAATGCAAAAATACAAACTGATACCTTGACAGGGTTGTAGCCCATCTCTATGGCCTTGTCAATGCCATCTATGACCTTGTGGAAGCCTGGGAAGGAATGTGTCAGTTAGAATTATGAGGCTGGGATGAACAATGACCAAATAATACAAGGGTTTTGCATGATTAAGGTATAAATTATATAAAAATAGGTGTTAAGTTATTAGTAATAGTTATCAGCCAAGATTATAAAGTGCTAACTTTATGACAATTATTATATTACCAAGTTATTTGTAGAAATCAGTTGATTATTGCATTTCAAGTTAAAGCTGATGTAGGTAGGAACTGAGTTAGCAACGAGAGCTATCTTAAAAGAGAAAGCGCAAGCTTTTGAAAAGCAACAAACCGAAAAACCCACCCCCCCTCTGCTCTGTACCTCTGGAGCCACATGGCTTGTGCATGAGGAATGCCACAGGCAGTCAATGAGAGATTCTGTTCTGATTAGTTCGACCTCGCACAAGTCAACTTTGTCCGATTCACAGGTAGGCTACTAAAACACCAATTTCATAATTAGTGTGTGTTTTTTATTTAGCCGATTATACTGTATATCGGGTATTTTACCAGTATCATTCAGAACTGTGCCCCGAGAGAAGATGCAATCTCTTGCTGCTGGAGCCAATTTTTGTCGAGTCAGAAAAAAAATTACCTTTGTGTTTGCATAAGCAGAATGTTATTATACACCAATGCTATGTAAATGTAGGCGTATTCGACATAATCAAAAAGTCTACATATAAACTTGTAGGTTACATTAGATATGATAGACATGATAGACATATTCCCTACCTCTGAATATACCTGCATAAATAAGCATGGTCTATTGCACAGCTACATCTTGAAAAATATATTTTTGGAAGATTTCTTTATGTAATAATACTGTAAAATATGTAATGTTACAGATTGTACGGGATCAGTGCAAAGTGGACAGGATTATGTCCAGACATAGTTTAGTGATTTTGATGTCAATATTTATTTTCTATTCAAAATATACATAAACAAAAATACCAAATTTGCACATTACAAATATGTTTCTAATTATAGAATACAAACTATATTTTTATAATTGCTATTCTGTACTACAAGTAGGTAATTATTTAATAAATAATGACTATTTCCAAATCTTATAACAACATTTATTAAAAAGATAGGGTTCATGTGGATAACTGGATGGACTGGAGGTGTTCATTGTGGTAGTTCTGAACCTATAGAGATAATATCACAATTAGACATTACCGATATCAATGTATTTGTACAGCACAGTAAAATATTATTTTCAATTTGTTACTAAAAGTATTGCAATGGTTAATTTCATACCAAGGCCTTCACTGATTTGCATTTGCAGTGGCTCCTGTGTGGTAGTGGGTGGGATACCGGACAGAGCCCAAAGATGTCACCAGGCATTCTGCCTCGGATTCTTAGCATTGTTGACCAACAATCTTCTCCTCAGGATATCACTCTGGAGGTCTTAAATATAGCTGTAATCCTTATCCTCCCTTACAACATACATGCATAAATCTGGAGTATTACAATAAAAGTCATCATAACTATTTGTACACATTTAGAATTTTCACAAAAACAACACATACTAGTAAAAAACGTTGTCTGCCAACCTGCTGCAACGCCAGAGAAGTTGGTAGATGTCCTTGTTCCAAAGCAGTAGTATGGAGCTTTACTTTATCTGGCCAACTTTCCTTCACATCGGGGAGATAAACACGGGGATAAATATAATGAATCTCTCTCCCTCACTTACTGACTACTGTATGTTCGTGCTTTGGAATTTTTCAACTAGCTTTCAAGATGACATTAACTTTTTAGTTGTGCATTACAATGACTTTGGCCCCATGTCCACATAGCGATTTCTTACTGTCAGGAAAGCTACATGAACAGAGACTGCCGGTGTTCTGGTTATCTTAGCAACTTACCGATATGTGCTTACGTTAGCAAGCCTATTCTGCAGTCTAAGATTGGGCTGCATATCAACCCATAATAACATAACCTCTTGTTTACAATATAATGTTTGATAGACAATGGTATTAAATATTCTCAGTACTTAACAATTTTATATTACACCACTACTAGCTACACTGGAAGCTAGACTACCGGTACCGTACTGCTTTATTACAGTAGGGATGTTACTGGGACGGTAGTACTGGGGATATTATTAGTTCCATACGTATAGCTGTGTATGTAAAAAGAAAAAAAAAATTCTACATGGCTTAGTGTCGACACATCCAAATAAAGATGTATTTTTTACCTGTAGTAGGAAAATATCCAGTTGGTAATCAGTCTGAAACCACTTCTCCCTTGAGTCAGGTCTCACCATTGCTGAAAAATGACTGTTTACAGTAGCCTACATTACAGCTACAGTAGACATATTTTCATAATGTTCTGCTTCATGTTGTTTTTGTTTTTTACATTGGTTGCTGTAGATGGAAACGGTGCAATTGTAATTATTTTTACGTGTTGATCAGATATATATAGCGTTGCGACAACTGAAACTCGTAGCCTGCCCAACAGTTGCTGTGTATGCACTTTCATGTGATTGACAGGCAAGGCCATGGGCAAGGCAGATTCACTGGACCAATCAGGACAAGGAGGATCTGATTGGTCAGAAAAACGCTACCCGTTGGGATAATCTAAATCCACATTTATGGAGGCGGGAGCAGATATTCTCACAGAGCACATTACTCACTGATAGCTGATGACATTATTAATAAAGTATACTATATTTATAGCTCTAAAATCCTACCTACACCCACTTTAATGTTAGAACAAGATTGTTGCTTTGCAAAAGGTAATAAACAACAGAGCACATTCAGTTTAACCGTTTCAGTTATGCATTATACTCATAAAACTAAGCAAGTCTAACTAAGCAAATAACAAAACAGCTTTGAGTGGATGTGAAACTACTTAATTCCAGCATATGCAATGCGTTATACATTCATTTGCATACAGGTTGGTCATGCTTGTGTTTGACTGGTCAGTACATAACATTGTGACATACTGTAGGATTGGCTAGGGTACTTTGTATTGGCACCACGTTATCCCCCCCTTGCTCTCTTGAATCCCATTCATTCCATCTGTCCTTAGCACCAAGCGCCCTTTCCCTTGGTTAGTCACACCACAACATGCTTGTTGCTCTAAGGTGTGGTTAGAACAAACCGTCTCGCTCTGTACCCTCAGTGTTTTGTATGGAAACTGTTGATATTCAGAGATAATACTAGACATGGTTGGACAGACTCAACCTATGGTGGCAAAATATGTTAGTTAGTAAGTTAGAATATAACGCTCTAGTGTCCTGTACAGAAAATACATCATAGTCTGATAATCTTATGTCTCGCAAATTATTAGGCAGGCTATAATACCACTGATTTTGAATAAATATTTTAATATAATCATTTAAATGAAATGATCGGATGATCGAATAGAATAATATCGATTAGCATGCCACGAACTAGCGTGAAAGGGTTAACTGCTTTGTACCTTTCCGTCTGACGATGAACTCAAACTTGTCAGGGACCAGTGAGTCCAGGCTGATATTTATCATGTCCAGGCCTGCTTCCTTCAGCTTGGGCAGCAGCCTGGCCAGGTTCATACCATTGGTTGTAACTGCAATAGTCTTGAGGCCCTCTAATTTCCTTAGCTCCGCTATGCACGGGGAGAGACATACATAGATCCTTCAGAGACTGTAAGTTACCAAAGTACTTATAGGCTGTCTGTCTGGCCAAATGGCAGCCATCTTGGTGATGCCTCCGGCAGAGACACACAACCGCACTTTCAGTGGTCACAGGAACATAAAATCTGTATATAATCATCACTGAAATCAGATTTTTTTTTAAACGCTTAAAAGGTATGGTGACTTTACCCTAAAATAATGTTTCCCCACAGGTAGGCCTGTCACGATAAATACTATATCGTATCGTGCAATATATGGACACCGTAAGGACGTCAATAATATTGCCTGTTGTATTTACATGCGTGTTGCTGACATAAGAAAGTTAGCCATGTTGTGCTGCTTATGTGCTTTCGTCTGCCTTTTCGTCTAACTGACATGAACATGTCAACAAGTTCAATTCTCATTTATATTATGAATTTGCAATACTTGGCGTCCGTGTATTGATACAGTATTGCCAATGAGAAATATTGCGATACTGTGCTGTATTGATTTATTTCCTCCACCCCTGCAATCAACACAGAATATCTTAGACAGATGTCATGGAAGGCTCTATACCCTAAGAGTTGTTTAGCCACCTACCAATAATGTCCAGCACATCCGGTCTAATGAGGGGTTCTCCTCCAGTGAGACGAATCTTCTCCACTCCTTCCTGAATGAAGAGGCGGGCCAATGTCAGCACCTCAGAGGTGGACAAGAGCTGGGCCCGTGGTGTGAGCTTAACCCCCTCCTCAGGCATACAGTACTGACCTGTGTGTGTGTGTGTGTGCAGCCAGAGTCGGAATTAATGAACAGATGGTCAATATAAAAAAATATCTAAACCGTACCAAAATATTTTTGATCAGATTAAAAATTTATCTGTCAAAGGCTCTAGTCAACTGCATTGTGTATCAACATAAATACATATTGACTGGGGTGGTGTGTTCAAATAACCAGCCAACTTACAGCGCAGGTTGCATTTCTCTGTCAAGGAAATGCGGAGGTAGTTGTGCTTCCGACCAAAACTATCAGTCAGGAAAGATGAAAATGGTAGGGTGTCTTCATTTATACTCTGCCTCTGACTTCTATGGGACACCACCTCCTGAGAGAAGAGACGAGATGAAGGAACTGCACCAATTGATCATGGTAGGTCTTAGTAGCAGACGCGTTGTTAGGCCTGGACATTCAATGCTGAAGCCCCGGATCTCCGATCCAATTGATCCAATTGTTTTACTCCTCCCGATTATTTAGCATGAAGGTCTACTTGACCTTGCGTATCTTGCTATCAATGCACCGCTACTTCACACAACTCCTACCCTGACCAAACCCATGCCCGCGCGGGTCCACGCACACACACACACACGCATTTTTTAGCCTATGCCTATTTGTTTGTAAGGAAGAATACGAAACAACTCAATGTATATACAAATCATATAAACCACCTATCCATACTTTGTAATTGCTAGTTAGTGTAGGGAAGCGGTTTTCAAACTGTGGATCGGGACACACAGGTGGAGTGAGTGGGTTGCGAAATTCAATGGCAAGCGGCCATTGAATAAATGAAGAATGTCAATGAAAGGCTTCCGCGCTTTATTATGGTGTTCCACTCATTGGTCGTGAGTAAGGTTGTGGCAAAATAAATCCTATTATATTTGGCGCACGCACACAGAATAGCATTAGCTAAAATTGATAAGTTTTTGAAAATTACGTTACCGGTACTTGGTGTTTGGTGGGTCTCTAAATAGATTAGTCCTCTCTAGGTGGGTCTTGGCACAAAAAAGTTTGGGAACCCCTGGTGTAGGCTATGTACTGTAGGCTACACACACACACACAACAAGAAAGTTTGGTTTAAATGGTTTCCTGTCAGTGATAAAATGTTCATATAAACATATTATTTATAAAGTATTCTTTTTACCATTAAATAATTACAATAAACTCCACATGATTTAACATTAGGCTAAATATACTAGAGAGCTAGAGATGGAGGCCCGGAAAGACACAGACAACAATTATACGATGGACAAACAAGGAAAGAGAGAGAGAGACAACAGTAAAATATGATGGAAACACAAAGAAAGAGATACAGACAATCTGCCTAAAATATAATGGAGATACAAGGAAAGACAAAGAGACAGACAACACACTTCCTAAAATATGATGGAGACACATGGAAAGACACAGCGACAGACACCAAATAGTGATGGAAAGATAGACAGACAACAAATAGGCTTAAATGAAGACGCCAAGAAACACAGACAACAAAGAGTAGGCTACAATACGATTGAGACACCAAAAGACAGACATACAACAAAGAGTAAAAGACACAAGGAAACACACAGAGATATAACAACTAGCTAGTGAAATATTATGAAGGCACCGTGAAAAACAAATAGCAGACTATGTTATGCATTAACAGAAAATGGTAGATACAGAAGTTGTCATTGAAACGGAACAGTGTTCAAAAACTTGGTCAGTAATGCATTTAGAAGTAGTTACTGAAACAGAACAGTGTCCAAAAATTGGTCAGAAATGCATTTAGCTGTATTTTGCGCTTGAGGTTCGGTGGGTTTGTGTCTGGGCTAAGCCCCTGATCTCTAAAAACGCCCCTGCTTAGTAGTGCCATTTTAACCACTTATATAATGTAGGGCTGCTAGGACATACACTGAATCAATGCATTATTAAGTATAAAATTGTCAAAGTTTACAGTATACTGTACATTTACAATCCTAGATTTTGTTTTATAGAAAACACATTAATTTACAACACAACAGGCGCTGGCAATTAAAGTTGGTTATACTGTACCAAGGATCTTTGCACATGTGAATTGTGAACAAAGACTAGGAACTTTGTCACTGGAGTAAAGGTTACATATAGTAACATGTACTTCTGTCTGTCTATGACTGTTCATTCATAATCTGTTTAATCACTAGTTATTGTTTAAATAGTATCTTGGTTGACTTATGCCACTGCAACAACTGAATTATTCTGGGAACTAATAAACTCCTTATCTTATTTGCAAACAATACACATTGTCACAGTATGTCTGGAATTACAGTTAGGAAATCACTATCAGACTTACCCCTTCCCTTTATAAAGTGAAGGTATGCGTTTCTGCAGATCTTCATTCTAATGTAAAGATGTAGGGCTGCCTAAATCAAGTTCGAATTCCAGTTTTTCATGTTACATAAGAAATTCTTAAGTCACGTGTAAATAATCTAAAGGCAATGTTTCACTTATGACATTCAGTACATACAAATTCAATCTAAAACAAAACTAATAAAAGGTAAGAAAAAAAGTATGAAACTTACTCTAAAAAAAAACAAGTTTAATGGATTATACTGTTGATGGCTGGCTGCCTAGCCTATTTTCATATTAGATTGGATCCTTGGTCTGGTAGGCAGTATTTCTATACAACGTACATCTACAGCAAATAACGATGACAGTAAAGGCATTGTGTCTGTATGATACGGTAGCATACTGTAATTATAATACAGTGTAAGGCCTACCTGTTTTGGCCTGGCTTGAACGGATGCAGCAAAGTTAGAGACAGGGCTGCAGTCTGCAAGTTCAAGTTCATTTTCCTTGTGAGTAGCACTGGAGTACCACCGTTGAAGCTTCCCGTTCGCGCATTGGGCTAATACTTTACCTAAACAGCTTAAGTATTCCCTTTTGCCGTACTGACTGTCTATGAAGCGATAGCACATACTACTGCAAGTGGCCATTACCTTCACACTGCCGATAAACAGGTTTACTGTTTAATAGCTCGTCAAGTTATTGTACCATCATGCAGTCGTCAATGTTATGCGATAGTGGGATAAGCGGGCGGTGACACCATCAACCAATCGGGTCAGATTGCGCTTTAGCTGCGATCTCTGGGTAATGTAGTTTAACTTAGTTTTAGGCGCAGCCTGTAGTTCTATGGAAATTATACCCACTGTACCCACCAGAGTGCGGTAGTCTACAACCAACAGGTAGACTAATATATTGACTGCAGGTACATTGTAGTCTATGAAATACAGGCATTTATCTCTATTGATTTATTTTTCTACAAACAAATGCTGTTAGTTCAGGCGTAGGCTACTGTAGATGGTTTTCTTTATTCATGAGCTCTTGCATGGGATATTAGAGATTATCAGGGGGGTTTATGATTGATGTTATTAAAAAATGTGTAATCATTTTATTTAGTAGGAAACATTATTGATACAAGTAGTATGAACTATTATGGCTGTAGGAGTTATATGGCCGTCATGTTCATCTGGACTGACATCTTTGGCAGGTCAGATTATGCCAGCAGCAAGCCAAGCTGACACATTGTGCTGTATGAGATTCCTTCAGTCTGTACGATTCTTAGTCTATTTGACACAACTATGTTCTTGTAATGTATATTTAATGTCTACCACAATACATGCTTTGATACATTGGACATTTATGATATTGTGTTATTTCAAATATAATACACTCATGAATGTGAATATACAGTATGTCATATATCATGTTATTAATTCCTTAACAGCTTGTGATAGGCTATTATGATGGCACTACATTATCCGATCAAATACAATAGGCTGTTACTGCCCATTTTGCTTCAGTATCCCAAATCAGTTTCTAAAAGGCAAATGCACCTATGTAGTGCAGATTCCTTGAATGGTTAGTGGTAATAATGTTGCCTTGATTCAGCAGTTAAAGAGTGGTATTTAAAGCAGATACCTCAAATGATGGGTTAGTTCCTACTCTAGTCCAGTAGTGTTCCCATCACTTCTGTGTGGGTGTGATTTATATTTTGGAAAAAAAAAACGGGAACATGAATTTGCATATGGCTAATACCAGGTGGTGTCACACTGTATCACTTGATGCCATGCATTCATTATCGTTGTTCGCTGGCTGTGGATTTGTCTTTGTACATTTTGTGTGAAAATATGTATGATATTTGTTTCCTTCAGAAATGTTTTTCTTACATCCAATTCCACATTTTAACATATTATAATCATTTCAAGAATTATACATGACCAAATCTTCCAAAATTAATGGAAAATAATTTGGTTTCTTTTACAGTGCACTTAAAGTGTATGAAGCGCTAAAAATTATCTACTTATCTATCTTTCAAATGTCTTTTTAACCAAGTAGGCAAGCCTACTCATGTGGCCAATAATTATTTTATGCTTTTGAGGAGCTTGCAATATAGTCTCATAATTGTGTATTAAAATTTTTGTCTTGGCCCTTTGTTGCACTTTGGTGAAATGTATTTATTTGATCCAGTTGCAATGTATGAAGTATTTGTATTTTGTAATATTATTTTGTCTTTATTCAGAGGGTATGAGTTGACATGCAGGCATGTAGGGTTATTAAAGAAACACGTAAGAAACAAATAGGATACATTGCTTGGCTTTGGCTACTGTAGTGCCAAATGTCTAGAGGCTTAGTTAAAAGTGGGAAATACATAATACATACATATTATACATTGCATACATAATACAAACATAATAAAAACTGATGCAATACTCTAAATTACTGTGCCAAACAACTTACTGTAATGTCATGATACCCTAATCTTTAGAAGTGACTATATGCCGAAATCAGATCACTTGTTGCTAAATCTTCATTTGAGATTAATATCTTAGTGAATTCTCTGCAAACGGTAAACATGTATCCACCTTGGAATATTGAATAATAGGCATAGACTAACCTGCAATGGTTTGGTGGCATTATTTACAGGAATATATTTTTTAGGGGAAATAGGAATTTCCCCTAAAATGTTATGTATTTTACCTGATATCAACTATCTGCCCGTTATAGGTGTTAGCGTCAGGAGAGAGAATGAAGGGATGAAGCTGTTCATTAAATTGGGAGTATAGCAGAAAAAAACACTTGGACGATCAACTGATGAGGAAATCTCACAGGTTTGAGGAAAAGCAATGTTTGTGATGTGATGATGTAGTGATCCCAATGAATATGTATTTTATGTTGATTTTGTTTATTTTTAAGATCAAGATGTTTGTATGTGTTCACATAGAGAGGAACATGAGGGCAAATCTTGTTAAATCAATGCGGCTGCAGTATAAATATAGCAAACACATTTTGTCTGAATGTATTCAAACAAATATCAGAATTGGTGCGTACTCTGAGGTATGGCAGCCCGTGATGATCTCATTACCAGTTACCATGGTATTTCTTTGAAAAGGTGCACCCTGCACCATACTGGCTGTTGTCACCTACAACAGCATACTTCCAGATGTATCTGTGCTTCAGAATTTTAGATTATATTTGCTCATTTGCTTTTAAAGTTATTATTAACCACAGCATGAGATGGAGCACCTTCCAGTTCTCATATATTAATGAAAAGGTGGTGAGTATGTGAATAATTTAGATTTTTCTTCTGTCCAGGCAGATGCCAACTGAACCACATATTCTACCCTCACTTCATCAGAATGTTATGATTTTCCATTTTATTTCAAATAATATTCTCACTTGGAATAGGTTACACACTCTTTGGATAGGGATGTATTATGTTCTTGAATCATGCAGTAAGTGAAAAGTGAATAAGTTAATAAATAATTTGAATAAAACACAGAAAGAAGAAATAACTAACCCAAACTAAACAAAGGAACTACAAATGAGGTTGTAACATTCCCCTGCTTTCAGACATGTAAGAAAATGTACAATATTTTAAACATAGCAGCAAACAATTATTTTGTATGTAAAGAGTGGAGTAACTTCTTATTGAACAAAGAATGACATCACACCTTCTCTGTGTGTGTTGCAAATCCAATATCTTCTGTTATTTGTTTTCATTGCCGGTCTGGACGAGAGTGCGTGTTACAGTAGTGTGTGTGTGTGTGTGTGTGTGTGTGTGTGTGTGTGTGTGTGTGCATGTGTGTGTGTGCATGTGTGTGTGCGTGCATGTGTGTGTGTTGCCCAAAAAACATTTGTTTTGGTCTGAGATGCTGGTGTGCATATGGCATTATTCAATGCATGAGACCTGCTTTACTGAATTACAGTAATTCAACAATCTTTTTTAAATGATATTTCTTAAGGGAAATGTAATAATTACATACATTATAACTAAATATAGGAGCATATTGAAATATTCAATCTGTTTTTACAGTTTTTGTTTTCTGGATGTGGATTTGGACATTTTTATTTTAATTTAGTCTTTCATCCTTTATGAGTGAACATGTTGGCAATTCATCCATATACATGTTGCAAAATAATACGTCCCATCTACCCTCAATGATATGAGCCTGCTTGGCGCAACACTCTTCCATGTGACATTTTAAAGAGCATTTTCTGAAAAATGGAAAGATAATAAGGAGGTAGTTCAACCGTATGATTGTTTTTCATTGTAGATCTCAGCAATATTTAAAAAGGCATTTTTCCCCCACAGTATGTAATGTACACGTTGTGTTTTAGGTTTATCTCCTTAAAAACAGTTTGTTGGTTATAGATGTGTTATGGTTGAGGAGGCATTATTTATTCATATTTGCTGAGATGTGTTCCTGTCCTAAAGATTATGTACAACGCTCAAGTTACAGGCTTCTTGTGGAAGTGGTGTACAGTTGCATATACACAGAGCCTATGGCATATCTGTTGAGGCAGGGATGCACCGTACTGTACCAACCTTAAATTAGAAACACCAAGGAACGGAGATGCTTGTATTGTTTTACATCTCACCAGATGATGACAGGCAAGACAAAAAAAAAAAAAAAAAAAAA
>JAOEGT010091299.1:0-13974 GCA_025447795.1 Speoplatyrhinus poulsoni | reverse complement strand
GACACACACACACCTCTAACACGCTACCACAGACGGTCAAACCCCCCCCCCCCACACACACACACACTTTCCCCTCACAACACACACCCACACCCCCAAAACACACATGCAAGGAGCAATGTTTTCAGTATAATAAATGATCGACTTTATTTATAAAAGCACTTTTCAAAACATACAAAGTGCTTTACATAACCTAATAAAATGCATGGAGTGGAAAATATATTAAGTGAAACAGTACGGCCATAGTCTATACCGTTAGTGACCATGAAACAGACTTTCCCCAGGAAGTAGCTGGGGTCCAAGTGCTTCAGTGATGCCTCCGCTGACTGCAAACTGCGGAAGAAATAGTTTCCGAATTAAAGCACATCTGGATTAGACATTATGATTCTCTTAGGAAAGCCACAGGACATGTTTGGAGTGAACTTGGCACTGTAAACAGTAAAGCTGGCCCCAAATATTCAATTATTCGGGTATTTGTTCATTGGGTATGTATTCGATTTAAATATTGGGATTTGAGTATTCGCTGTTTCACATTAAGCATGCATGTTTTTCCCATTAATCCCTACTGTTTCCATATAAACCTACATGTTGAAATGTAATTGCCTGCTCTGCATTGTGTCATCAGAAAACCTGACTGCAATTGGCTGTTTGTAAGAAGAGAACGAGGCTATTCATTCAACACACACACTCTTTTTGGGTAATACAGGAGGTATACACTATTGACAGCTCTGACTGGATCAATTGACGTGTCAAAGTGGCCATTTTGAGCGCATGGCTATGTTTACATGTGTGCTCACTGAAGCTAGGAATCGAAGATTAGTTCTGTTATACTTCGTAATTATAGTTGAGTGTTTTTAATGGTGTTTTTGAGAAAGAGTATTTGAAAACTCGCTAGGAAATACCATCAAGTATTCGAAACCTGTAAAATGGTATTCGGGACAGCCCTACTAAACATGCATTGTGGAAGAAAATTAGTCATTATGTGTTCTGTGGTTATACAAGAGTCCTAATGTAAAATATATATGTTTATTTCTTATGCTTTACATAATATGGCACTGGTATATGATACTTTACAGTTTTTCCCCTTAATCGCTTCAACACAATTCCTGAGACACTAAACACATTCTCAAAACTATAAAGCGTAAGTCCCACAACATTAAATAATTAGATCAAACACTAACTTTAACACAATGCTAATACAAAGCACATTTATGCAAACTAGTCATCACAAACAAAACACTGTATGCCAAGTGAGAAACGCCAGATGGTCTGTTAAGCTAGAAATACAGCGCAGCGATTTTCGCTTGTGCGTATGGGAGCGACTGCTTATCAATACAAATCGCCAGGTCGCTGTCCCTCACATAAAAAAGATGAATACAATTAGTTGAAATACTGATTTCAAAAACTAACTGAATCACACAAAAAAGATAATTGTGTGTCATGCCACAATAGAAATGTGTGTTTCTTAAGATAAAGTGATTCCAGTGTTTATCGCAATTATTTTGGCCAGGATAATGGCCAATTACCGTGGCCATGATATTAATTTTTCACATCGTCCCATGCCCAGTTCCGGATATAAAGCCATAAGGCATTACGCCAGCATATTTGGTACTGACGCACAACATGCAGTCTTCGTCTGCTATCTCTAGCAGACACGCACGGGGACGGGAATGATGCCAGATGCTGATGGCGTGCTGCAGACAGTTCAGTGGTTTTGATGTGATTCCAACTTTAAAAATCGGTTATGGCTAAAATGTGTTTTATGCGTTTAAAGTCAGCTATAACTTAGTCTAGATCATCCCAACACCCAAATGGTGTTTCCCTTTAAGTAAATATACACTTCCACCATAAAGGGTTGCAAAAATGAGACATACTGTTCCATAAAAATGTCACCAGGATGCAGGAAATTATGTGTTTGATGTTCTAAGGGAGGACCCCAGACCCCTGCTGAATATGCCCCCCTCTCCCCTTCCCAATGTTCAAACAAAAGCTATCTACGCCCATGATATTGTGTGCATTTGTTTACGCAAAAATATATTTACTTTTGATGCAATTGTTCTTCTCGTCGACATTTGCTTTCCATTTAGAAACACGAGTTCAACATTTTGAGGGTCTTAGGGCCTATTGCAGGTAAAACAGTATTGTAATGGTAAACACTTTCACTATTGTGTGGGGTTTGTGCTTAGTTCTGAGGATGTGTTTAGTGTTTGAGGAATGGTGTTGAACATCTGAGAAAACCCGCAAGTCAAGTGCCAAGACTACAGACATGCTGTCTACCTGAGCTCTGATGTTAGGTCGATTATGAACACCACAAGGTCTATCCTGGGACGGCTGCCTTCGTTATTGACAGGCAGTGGCAGATTCTTGGCCAGTCTCCTGCTTGGATCAGTCAAGTGAAACAGTTTTAGATTGGGTGCAAGGCAGATTTAATGTGAAAAGGGTGTAAAATGGGGGTGGATTAAGTGTACAACAAATATTGTGCCATGAAACTGTCTGAAACGTCACGTTGTATCATATCCTCGATTAAATCCATGCTGACACAGACACACGATTTCTGCGTTAAAGACAAACACACACACACACGCGTTTTCTCACAATACCATAATCTCTGGTTTGATTCAAGCAATACTGGTAACTTCAAAAAACACTAGATTAGTTCGTAACAAAGTACCACTGGAGTACAAAACGGGGCTACGTGGTACAGGTACAGTTGGAAAGAGCAACTCTTTTTTTAGCATCAAGTGTCACTTACACGTTCACAGTGACCTCATTGTCCGCCTGGACAATGGAGTCTGCTAAATGCTGCTGGAACTGTTCTTCATTCTCCACCAGCTGTGTCGCAAAAAACACAATAACACGGCACCGTAAACCGCAGCGTTAGCTTTGTTTTTTAGCACAGACGTCAATTCAACTTACCAGTATATTCGCCGCGTTTAAACTCGGTAATTTACCAAATGGTTTCAGTAACGACATGCTATCACGAACATGAAGGCAATGTCAGCATTAATGTGTTACAATTAGTAATTAGTAATGTAGTTTTAAATTTAAAGAGAAGCGAGCAAGCGCTGCTATCATTTCATATGCGCGCTTCTTTCTAAACCTGCGTATGACGTCGTGAAGAGCACGCACCATGTTCGTCAGGCAGCATTATATTTTATTATACTGCCCCCTACAGTCCACAACAGTGACCTACGGCACACTTTGTTAATGTATAGTTCTAGATTTATCTGTCATTTTTACGTATTAGTGTGTGCGTTATAAATAAATATATATATATATATATATATATATATATATATATATATATAAACATGGATATATATATATATATATACACACACACACAAAATATTTCCATTATAAAAGGTGCAACATTTATAAGGAACATGCATTTGTGGGATGAGCAGCAGAGATGAGTATGTAGGTTGCGTCTATGAATAATGTGCAAAATCTTCTCTGACAACATCGAACAGCTTTTCTTTGCTGTTGACTCGTTTGCTGTCGTTTGAGGGATTGGATCATTGAAGTCTGGATGGAAAAAAATGCATATTGGCAATTTAACAATGTATTAAAGTGTCATGGGAGTGTGGAGGAACGACAGTCGCAACAGCCAGCCCATTCTTCGTCACGCTGGTCACCGTGGTCACACCCTGCTGTGGGATGGCATCCCGTTCTTCAACCAGCATTTGTCGCAGGTCAGCCAACGTGGTTGCTTTGGTCACTTTGGCATGAACAGCACACCCAAGCTGATACCACAAGTTTTCCCTAGCACTACACCTATTGTGTAGTAGTAGTTCATACAAAATATATAAACACAACTGAATTTGGATGTCAGTCAAATTATCTCCTGATCCGATGGCAGCTGGCATATTAACGTTTATTTGGGAGTTTGAAACAGTACACTGTGTACATAGTGAAAATGAGAGGATGTATAAATGTTTATTCACTTATAGTTGATGGTACAGCAAAGTACAGACCTCTTCATTACATCCAGGTTGTTGAACAGCAAAAAAAAATTTTAAAGTTGGTTTGCTAGGCAGAAAAATAAAGTACCAGTATCTAAAAATGTATCTGCATGACGAATATACGCGTTCATTATATATGCGTCCAAACTTTAATGAAGGATTCGCCTGAAACGGTATGTTTGGTTGTGTAAAGCTCATGGCTTGGATTGCGAGGCATAATACGTCATATGAGAGATGTACCTCACATCCACCCTCCACCCTATACTGACGGCAGAATATCCCTCAGACACGTGGGTTCAAGATGTCACATGACATCTCAGTGGCTTGATTAAATCCATAGCTACAAAACTGTATGAAACAGACGATCCCAATGGAAAGTAAAAGAGGGAAGGGGGGGGGGGGGGTTGTGGGGATCATCATCACATTGACAACATTGAAAGTCACACAAAGAGAAAAATAAAACCTGGGGGAAAATAAAATGAAATAAAACAAATAACATTCTCATGTATTTTTCTCAAGTAAAATAAAAACATTGACTTCCTTTTCCTTCCAGAATCTTCCATCTTCTAACAACAACCACCATCATAACTTTCTGACAAGTTGTACACCAGATATTGACAACATGGTGTTAAAAAGAAAAAACAAAAGGAGGTCTTCACGACCACCCAAGGTTGTTCTTAGTCTACCCAGTTTAAAGTCACCGTCATGCACACAGTTTACATACATGGCTGCCACATGTGACTTGGCTGGGCAGACTTGGTGGCCACCCCGCTGATATAAATGTCCCATTTTCAATGTGGACACGCACCCAGCATCTGCACACGTACGCGAGCACACGCGCACACACACACACACACACACACACACACACACACACAGCCCGTTTCCCACCTGCACCACGCACGCACACACACACACACACAGCCCGTTTCCCACCTGCACACACACACACACAGCCCGTTTCCCACCTGCACCACGCACGCATACACACTCGGTCTCCGAACAGTATATCCAATTTCAATGTTCTCAGGCGTCCGCTATATCTCGCCCGACTCCCTCTCCTCGGAGCTGGACCGCCTCTCCCTCTCCAGCGACAGGGACCGCTCGCGCCCCCTGCCGTGGGCCATCTCCGGCGAGGTGGAGCGCTCCCTGTCACCCCCCTGTTCGTCCACGTAGTTTGCAGGCTCCTCGCGTCTCGCAACGCCAATGCCTCTGTCCCCACCGACCTCCGACCTCCACCGCTCCTGGGAGAGGGGGCGCTCCCCGTCCTGGGCGTGTGAGGATCGTTCCCTGGACGACCTGAAGGGGAGGGGGTAAGACAGTTTATATCATTGTCTTATTAACATCAGTAAAAGTGCACAATATTTGTCTTATGTTAAGAGATTTGCATGAAGTGGAAATCACAACTGCACTGGAAGCCAAATCCATCTAATCGTAAGCAAGCTTATAATATTTTTACAGTTCAATTTGATAAACACAAACGATTGATTTCATTTAAAGACTTTGTATTTATTTCAGGGGATGTGAAAATGGACAAGGATTGCAATCGCTTCACGTCTAATTGACTATGACTTTTAGATTGATGTTTTTCATTTATTGTGGTACTGTAGTTGAATGGTGGACACTGTGTGTTTAAATGTTGTATGTGGACATTTTAAGCTGCCCTCTTGGCCAGGTCGCTCTTGTAAAAGAGATGTCAATCTCAATGAGTCTTTTACCTGCTTAAATAAAAGTGTATAATTAATCCCTGGAAGCTGCAGAAACCTTAGGGCAGTCCTACAGACAATACCAACTGCTAGCATGAAGCAAAGAATGTTTCTTAAGACAAGTCGAATGTTGATGTGTGATATGAACTGCGTTTTACGTCGCTCTTAACACACATACTTCAGCACAATTGCCTAAGACAATAGTTTGTTTTTCTTCAAAAACAAAACAATGCTTCACAGAACTTGCAAAAAATCCAATGACTCCAACAACCTACAGTAATAATGACCAGGTTAACACCTTACATGAAGTCAAGAAATGCCCCTACTACACTTCATTTTAAAGTGTAGTTGTATTATTTTCAGCGTTTTGTTGTTTACCGTCTATAACAGAGTAATCCTTCCAGCGGAACCTAAATGCACATTTTTTTTTTCCTCCCAGGGGTCATTTTACAAGGCTTGTAATTTTACGAGGATTCACTGGCTCATTTGATAAAAGAATATTCCAGCTGCAATTAAAGGCGCGACTTGGTCGTGGCGTTGTTGCAAAGTCCCCGTTATGCGGAATAACACAATCCACACGTCGATCTCTTCAGCAGAGTGTCTGGATTATGAGGGGGGAAAAAAATGCGTTTCTATACATTACCGCTCTGAAGATAGGATACCAAATATAGGCCGGTGCAAAATGCGCGCCGGCGTGGATCACGGGTTTAGAGGGTTTTAACGCAATGGATGGATTCTGGGCCCACTACACGACCCGCCCCCCCTCCCCCCTCCTCACCTCTTCCTCTTGCTCCTGTGAGAGTGAGAACGGGAGCGGTGCCTCTCCTTGTGCCTGTGCTTCCTCTCTCTCTCACGGTCTCGCTCACCCTCTTCTCTGGAGCGGGAGGAGTGGTGTCGCCGGGGGTGATGGGAGGATGAGCCGCCTCCATCCCTGAAGCGGAGACGAGCACGGGTCGGGTCAGGGGTGAAGGGTCGGGGGGTAACAGCGGTGGTGCGCATGCAGTAGTAGGATTTACAGCGGCCTGGCTTTTCACAACACTGAGCGTCAATATCTTTAAAATCAACGTTAATCTCACTGAAAAGTAGGGATGCATAGATCTGGATTTCTTTTTGCCAATACCGATTTTTAGCCTGCAAAATTTTCTGATACCGACTTCATACTTTTTTAGACACATTACTCAGATTTAAGAGAACTTTTTACTCACTGTGAGCACATTTTTCACTCCACCTGCAAGTTTACCTATATGTCAACAGCACAATCGTGGCTAATAGTTAATACCTAAAAGTGTCTTTGGTAAATTATCTAACAAAAAAGAAACTCCAGTCTTTCTGGTTGACCTACACAAATACTGGGGAGGGTGGGGGTTGCCTGCATGTCCCTCCACCTCCGGGCCTCGACCTGAAACGCGGTCACAGACCCAAAACTGTTTCTTTTAACCCGACGGTGTTAGCAGCCGTCAACACACACACCACTCACCTCCGTCGTTCCCGCTCCCTCTCTCTCTCACGCTCCCACTCGCGCTCCTTCTCTCGCTCTCGTTCCCGCTCCCGCTCGTGTTCGTGCTCCCGCTCGCGTTCCCGTTCCAGCTCCCACTCCCTTGCGCGCTCCTCCTCGCGGTCGCGCTCCTCGCGCCGGCGCACCCGCAGTCGCTCCTGCTTCTCCACCACCGCTTTCTGGAAGGAGGAGACGGCACAGTGTGTTACAAACATGGACGCTAGGCTCACGCTCAGCACGTGGTTTCTTGCACACGCTGAGGTCGCTGTTCTGCAGATGGGGACGTCTCGCGTTAAAAACCAAGCAAGATCACACTGGGATCGTCTCGCGTTAAAAACTAAGCAAGATCACACCGGGATCGTCTCGCGTTAAAAACTAAGCAAGATCACACCGGGATCGTCTCGCGTTTAAATCTAAATAAAATCACATTGGGATCGTCTAGTGTTTAAAACTATGAAGATAACAGGGTTTCCCCACACACACTTTACTTGGGCCCAGGTTTATTAACTACAGCCCAAGTATCTGGCAAGCCATCTGGGTCATATGTCCATATATGGCCAAGCCCTAATTTAAATGAATGATTCTGTTAAAATAATAGTGCGAAGTGCACCTGCCGCGTACAACGGCCTGCGCTACCACTAGCGAGTAGAGTGGACCGAACAATGGACCGTTGGGGAGCAGTACATATCTAGCGCACAACATGCACTGCGGGCCGACTCGCCATGCGAATTTCGTCGCACTTTGTGCCAATAAGCATGGCATTTTGGTGCCGCAGCTTTGCGGATATGGCTGGAAGATAAGACTACTCTCCGTGTCTACTGCAAGCTTAGAGGGCGGTGCCAAGCGCTGATTACGTGATCAGCCGGAAAGTTTAGTACATCCAACGTAAAATGCGATGGCACAGAGCGCGCTATTCTGCGGTCCGGCTGCTTTTACGCTGCGCCCACCAACGTAGGTACATGACGCCCCCAAGTGTTTAAGCAAAATAAATAAGACCACATCGTACTCTTAGTCTTTCTAGTTTCTCGCGGATCTCGATGAAGCCCAGGTGCAGTTTGCCCCCGAAGTGGTCGGCCAGGCGACGGTCGTTGTCGTGGAGACCCAGGTAAGCGGAGCACACTTCGCACACCCGGAGTTTCTGCTGCTGGAAGCTGGAGGCGGGCATGGAGTTCCTGTAGATGTCCTGGAAGGACAGAGGTCAGACAGGGGTCACACAGGGGTCACGCCTGGGACGATAACACAAGGACTCAATGCTGAATGCCGTGTAGAGACTTAAATTCATTGCCCCCCCACAATTTAATTTCTCATTCATCCAGCAAATAGACAACATGGCGACCCCTTCCCCCCTCCTTTACGGAGGCAGGGGACTCAGCAGGTAGACAACATGGCTGACCTCTGCCTCCTTCTTCATGGCACGCGTCTTCTCCACCTTCTCCAGGACCTGCTGGGACTCCTCTACGTTGCCCTCGCCACCCAGTTGCTCCGCCCGGGCCAGCAGCTTACCGATCTCCTCGTTCAGCTCGTGGACGCGCTCGGCCTGCCCGACACACACACGCACACACATTAGAGAAAGGAAAAAAATGCGCTGCATGTTAGGAACCAAAAAAAAAAAAACAACGATATTCTGATTACAACACACGACCGTGCACACAGCGTGATGTCATTCTATGACAGGACAACATTGCTCCGCTTCATCTTTACATAGAATATAGGTTGCTGCTATATTGTTTAACATATCGTATAGAGCACTTTAAGAGATGAGCATTTTGCAGGATGTTTTAGGAATGCCCTAGAGTTATTATAAAATAATCATAAAATACATACATTTTACAATGAATGTTCGGCTGAGGATACCTTTTTGGCACGACACGGCGAGTTTAACGTAGAACACGCGGTGGGTGTGTTTACAGCGCCTTCTGCTGACACACCCCCAGCGCTTGAGAACAGACAATGCTAGTAATACTTTCATGATTTTGAAACGTAATTGTATATACACTTGCCTACTTTTTTAATGAATTCAACTTCATCTGGGTGGTTAATATTACCTTTATCTGAGGTGTGACAAACTCAAAACAAATGTATGTCTGCTTTACACAATCTTTAAAAAGGTACTTAATTGTGTAAATGAATCATTTATATTTAAATCAGCCTAAATCGCGTCAAGAGACGGCAGAGTTTTTAACTAGTTATTTTTAAAAGGGGCAACGAGGTTTAGAACGCGGTTGTATTTCTTGGGCGACTATCTGCAGGTTTCTGAGCTCCTCCATCAATTTGACTTCACCTTTCGGATGTTGCATTCCTTGACGCACTGCCGAACGACGAAGTCAGTGGGCGGCGGCCATTAAGTTATCTTTAAGACGGGTATATTTGTGAATTATGAAAATTATGCGTTTTCAATTATAATATGACATTATTATGGTTTACATTGAAGACGTCTGCTCTACCGAAAGTGTTTTGATAGCAAGCATGGTTGTTATAATTGCAAGTTTAAAGCTATAACTAAGGTCCAATGGCCATATACAAACAACCGTAAGCACGAAAGACCCACCACCGGATACAGATGTACGTGACTATTACAAAATGCCTGCAAAAGCTTAATGAAGCACTGTGATGGGAAATATCATTCATCAACATCTGAATTATATTGTATTAAATAAAACGTAGAAATATACTTGTATAACTTTTGGCTATATCTTCAAGCCCTAACACAGTGTTGCAGACTGAGGAGGCACCCTATGTATTCTGGTACATTGGCCTCAAATGTCAGTCACCTTTGCAGCCACTTCGGCGCTGATCTCGTCCTGCGTTTCAGCCAGTCTCTTCTTGGCCAACTCTGTCCTGCGGTCGCAGTCAGCAATGAACGACTGAAGGTGCTCAGTAGCCTGTAGGGGGGGACAGTGGTCTTATTATGTTAATAGGCCTATTATGTTAATGAGCTTTGGATGGTGGCAAAACATTTGATCCACCAGGTGATGTGTGTGTGAAGGACTGCCAACATACTCACATCCAGCTCAAAGAAGTACTCTTGCTGCTTTGAGGCAATTTCAAAGTCAGCTCTGAGAGCCAGGTCATGGACTTTGACACACTCCCCTAGATCCATTCTCTGTTGAAATAAGATCATCATCAATGCTTTAACCGAAGCATCGGAAACACCAAAGGACACCAACACGAATACACCGCACGGAAAATAAAAACTTAAGTTACTAGTTTCAACTGGCCACAGTTGTCATCACTCCTCAACAGTTACTGTAAAGCCACAAGATTCACACAAAGTGTCCTTAAAGCCATGGAGTCAGCTCACTTGTTGGTAACTGGATACTCACCGTGCCTGACAGAATATCATGCGGACAAGAATCCAGGAGGTGACTTTTGCAGACACGCTCGTCTGAGAACTTGATTCTCTGCCGCATGGAATCTCCTTCAGAGTTAAATAGCATAATATTAGTATTTAAACACAAACTAATAAACTACATAGCAACGCAAAAGAACCCCCCTCCCCCATTCGTGTACCAATGTGTGTAGGTTTGAACACATGATTTTGATCATGGCTTGGTGCAAGTGTGCCACTCTTCCTTAACTGGCATGCTTTCCTAAAAGTTAGCGGTTGGGGTGGTGCAAAATGACATCTACAGTCACAAGATACGGCTATATGAACAGCAAGACACAATTTACTACATATATGCGAACACGTCATATTAATAGTCAACAGACACCGGCCACATCGACCACAATATTTGCCTTGAGTTAGCCATCTGGCGTTAACCTCGTTCCACTTTTACTCTGACAACAGGTAGCTAGCCAGCTAGCCAGTTAGCTAGAAGGCTAGGGTTAGCATGACTCAATTGAGGTATCTGCTATGCCCAGTAACTTAAGTCTCCGTGCTCGAAGCCATAAACTTTCACGTTTCTCAATAAATTGTGGGAAATTGTATTTGCTATATATATATACACATATATATACACACATTTAACCAACTCACCGTCTCTCCCCGTCCCCATGAGCTGGTCCAGCATGGCCCGCATTTGCGCCTGGGCCGACATGTTCCTCGCTGTTTACGTTCCCGTCCTTCCGCGCAAAGTCTTCTCGCAAGCAGCCTCCACCGCAGGCCTCTCTGGGTCGGCCCCAGCGGCGCACAAGCACTACGGACAACTTTTCTCACAAGTCGAAGTTAGCGTTACCTGGCGAGGACAGATGCCTAGTAACAGTTACACCGTTTTATTTTGTTTTTGTACCGCACGGATGACTACGAGGTTATTTAAAAACGTGGACGGCAGCACGTTGTTTCGACGAGTCTACGGTCAACGCTATTTTCGAAACTGACTCGCTTCCTCGTCGGCTGACTGGCGAGTTGAAAGACCGGCGACTGAATGCGGATGGGACGCTTATTTAGTAAGCTAACTAGATTGATAGCGGAATAATTCGCCAGGGGAATATCTATCATAGCATCTATTACTGGTGCCCCATGTCAGCCGGATGAGTTGGAGTTCATTCAATCTCTTCTCTTCTATCTCTTCTCTCTCTTCTCGTCTCGTCTCTTCTCGTGTCTTCCAATCGGATCTTTCCGGGCGCAGCCGTGCTCGCGCTCTCCTCCGGGAGGAAGTGCGGTCGTTCCCGGCGTGCGCCGCGCGCAGGGCGCCGGGGTGATTGACAGGTCAGCGTCGTGTGCGTGTGTTGGCGACGGACAGAAGGCGTTCTCTTTCGAGAATACGAAGACGCGTGCTCTGCGCACATCGTTGCGTTCTCGTGAAACTATTTAAATTGTGAGAATGTGCCTATTCGTTTAAACGTTTGAATATGTTGTGCGTAACACACGATGGTGGGTCATGTGTACGTAATACATATTATTATAGTGTATGTATATATGATCATATGTATATATAAATGCATGTGTTTAAAGTTAGATCAAAGCGCAAAGTCACAGGCCAAATATACCACCCACACCCTCGTCCTATGGTCCCACCGTGACCCGGGTCCCGCCCATGGTCCGCCTTCGTCACAACTGGAAAAATGGCGACAGCGGTACTGCGGCTTTCACGGCAACTTGCCACCAAAAATATAGCAATAGCAAACCGTAATAATGGATCGAAAACATCAACCATATCTAGGTTGACATTTTGTCGAACTGCAGTATCAACTGCGTCGGGCGGCATCTTGCCGAGACCGGATAAAGTGAGTAGCGAACCATTTCTTGACGACGTAGGCGGGGCATATGTTGATAGACAACCGCTTTGACAAATCACATTAAAGTGATTCACTGAAACGCTCAAATTGGCCAATGATACGTTGTTTATTATACACTTTCGGGAAGTAATATATTTTATTGTATTAATGTATTATTAATTTAAAATAAGTAAACAGTGTGTATATGCGGGTGTGTGTGTGCTTTACCTTGTCTTAAACCTTTGTCTTTTTGTGTTCCACCTGGATCTGTAAATATTGGGTGTGTATGCTAATGGTAGCCGTGGACATGAAATTATAGCCTAGTTTATGAAAAACAACGAGGACAATCCTCATAGAAACCTCAAATTCATCTCAGAAGTTAGGGTAGCTATAATACAGCGAGCACGCAGAAATGAAATAAAACACTACACTGTCAATTCAAATTCTATAAATGCATTATAGCCTAAAGCTGTAACAGTTAATAATAACAAATAATCTTTTAAATTGATTACTCAGGCAACAACTCATGTGTTTGACCAGACCAATGTGTTGCTTAGCGTCTGGATTAATGCTCCATGTTTGAACCTCTTCCTCCAGACGACGTTTGGTCTCATCAGGATGACCGTCATAGTGGTACCTTTTTTGTATATCGGAACGCTGATAAGCAAGAACTTTGCTGCCCTGTTGGAAGAACACGACATCTTTGTGCCAGAAGACGACGATGATGACGACTGATCGTCTAAAGTAAATTGATACTAAACTTATGTTATGTGGCACATCGTAATTAAAGCGCAACTCCTTCATTTGTGTCTGAAAACAAAGTTTACGAACATTCAAACGTAAATAAAAACCAGAAAATGCACACCTTGACAGTTTGTATTGATTATCGTTTATTACACTGAAAGCTGATGGCAGTTTTAATTCCTTTTTCCTCCACAGGCTACAACTTATTGGCTGAAAGCAAATCATCAGCTGGTAAGAGAAAGGGAGGCAATCTGATTCTCTGGAGTGGCAAAAGAGAACTGAGAATGCCAATAACATCTCAATTTGGGCATCTAATGTTATTCCTTCGCCGACCCTCGTCTTCCTTGGAAGTTTATTTACCCTAATATATTTTAAAGAGACTTTATGTCATATCAATGTGAAGCTGTCATGGTTACAAGCCAAGCTTTCACTCCTGTTTGCATGTTTGTGTCTTGCAACGCAATAAATTATCCACAAGGAAGCACTTCTCGTCTGTAATCGTTCCTTGGCATTCTTGGGCATTATAATCTGGAAGTCTGGGTGTTAACCTCCCAGACGGGAGGTTGTGGATTCGAGCCCAATTGTAAGCATCCTTGTGCAAGGTGCATAACCTCTACCTGCTCCTCGCAAGACGTAATAATCATTCTCCCCATACGTTTCTTTGGATAAACGCATCTGCTAATTGACCTGAATGTAACTGCTGTACAATTCTCTTTATTCTTACAACACTCTATAACTATGTATAGTGGTTTTCTCTGTCATCCTATGGGCCCACCACTCGTGGGAGGAACCATAGGGGTCGGGTGCGCTGTCAAACGGGTGGCAGCGAAGGTAAGGGACCTCGACGGACCAGACCCGGGCGGCAGAGGCTGGCTCTGGGGACGTGGAACGTCACCTCACTGTG
>JAOEGT010091289.1:0-29305 GCA_025447795.1 Speoplatyrhinus poulsoni | reverse complement strand
CGTATCCCCCCCCCCCCCCACTGCGCCCCTGCTTCAAGGATCTCTGGTAAAGCGTTTCTCATAAGCAATACATCAGTAAGATTATCTCTCCCTCATTTCCTGTCTCTCTTCACTGTCCTACGAAGGCAAAAAGCCCCCAAAACAGGAAGAAGGCAAGCCACAGGAGGCAGTGTGATGCTTTGGGCAGTGTTGTGCTGGGAAACCTTGGGTCCTGTTATTCATGTTGAATAATACTTTTTACACGTACTGTACCACCTACTTAAGCGTTGTGGCAGACCATGTACATTTGTTCATGGAAACTGTATTCCCTGATGGCATTGGCTTCTCTAAGAAAGGATAATGCACCCTGCCACTAAGCAAAAATGCTTCAGAAGTGGTTTGAGGGAAATGAGTTCAGGGTGTTCACTTTGCCTCCAAATTCCCCAGATCTCAATCCAATGTGCATCTGTGGGAAGTCTTGGTGCCAGATACCACAGCACTTCTTCAGAGGTCTAGTGGAGTCCATGACTGGGTCGGTCAGGGCTGTTTTGGTGGCAAAGGTGGGACCTACACAATATTAGGCAGGTGGTCATAATGTTCTGGCTGATCAGTGTATGTCATGTTTTGAGGGAGCATGCAACTGGTGTGCTGACTGCAAGAATGTCAACCAGAATGTAATAATTGTTCAAGATAAAACTGCAAGGCACAGCCTGTGCAATAATCATGGTCTTTAATCAGCATCTAGATATGCCACCTGTCAGGTGAATAGATTGGCAAAGGTGAAGTGCTCATTGAAACAGATTTCAAATTATGAACAAAGTCAATAATTTAAATATTTTTTGGCATAGGGAAAGTCTAAAGCAAAAACAGGTTTTGATTTACTTCTAATAAAAGTGCTGCTCGTTGGACACACGTTCACTCTTAACCAGTTGTCTTATGCTGCTGTAGTTGTTTAAGAAACAGTGATCGTTTGACTTCTGAATAACAGGCCGATTGTTTTCTTAGTGGTGACTATACTGTATGCGTCAGAGATCCCAAGTGGCGTTATTCACTGGCTAGTAACTAAAATGGATTCCTTTCATTCCAGCCTTGCGATGAAGCGGTTGGTATCAGAGCGATTGTGTCATTAGCAGGAGGGCTGTACAAGTGCATACCATAAACTGTCTGCTATGCACTTGGTGATGTGACTGTGTCCCTGCCATTCCATAGACATGTCATCTTCATAACACACACACGGTGGTGATATGCCTATACTGCATGAGATTTCGCTGATTAACATCCACATTTTGGGGTAGGTGCATGGATATCCTTACAACCAAACCAAAAAGTTGTAATGAGATATTGTCAAAAGTATAAATTAATAGTAAATCATTGAGATACAGTAGCTTCCCTTAAGAATATTGTGAATTCAATGATCTGATCACCTAAGGATAACCAAAAGCCTTATTTATTTTGAGTATGTCTGAAATAATGGTTGTTTGTGTTCACCTAATGGGAACAATGTAAATTCCTGCTTACTATTATGTGTACAGATTCTAGATCCCCAGTCCCTGTTTGTGAAAGATCTCTAAGTCCTCATGTATAATATGACACAGAGACATATCCCTAATGTCAAATTCAGCGAGTGAATTTTAACTGTTAAAATGTAGTCTTCCTTTGTGTAATTCTCACTTGTGTCTAATTTAGATATGGATGCAAATAAGAACTAAATATGACATTAAAATTAAGAGTTTCAATTGCATGAAGATAATCACTTTAAAATCATTACCATTGGTACAACATTATTATACTAAATGAGTTTGCTTTTTATGGTTGCTTATATAAAAGTGTCTGCTAAATGACTAAACTTTAATATAGGCTAGACTTTGCTATCCTGGCATATTATACCATTGAACTATCTTTGTCTCTCACAGAATTAGTGAATTGTTAGTTGTTAGATCCTGTTCAACACTGTTAAATCACTACAACATGAATTAATTGAGTAATTGATTTATGTATGAGGATGATGTGTTGCAGTGTTCTACTATGATACATAAAAACAAGGTCAAAGTCTTTGTGTGTTCACAAGTGGCCATATGTGATTATACTGTAATTCACTCAGATAACGATTCAAGTGTCCATCTAACAGTGTAGCCTACTGTCCCAGTTACATTGAATAATGTTATTTGTCTTACATAATATGTATGACCTGTTTTTATTAAAATTGTGTTTTGTGTTATTGTTTGCTGCTTTCAGAAGGGAGAGAGATAGAGAGAGAGCTTATATTGTTTATAGTGAAACCAGATCTCCTAAAGGCCAAGACCAAAGGTTTACAGACACACTTCTGCCAGACATGCAGGACATCGACTGTACACCCTGAGACTGTTCCCTGCATAAGCCCCAAGTTTGTTCACACTTTTTCTCATTTCAATTATATTTATTTGAGTAAAGGTGCTTTTATTGTCACATACACATATATGTTGCGAAATTCATCCTCTGCATTTAACCCATCCCTCAAGGGAGCAGTTACAATGTTACAATGACTGTTTTTTGTTTATGAATGTTTAGCCAAGTTATATTAAAGGCTTTCTTTCTTATATCCTCTTCAGAGTATCCTCTCAGACCGTTAGTCACAAATATTCAAGGAGACTGAAGAGCACATAGGTATACTTTTCTGATTCCCAACCAGCACTCTACAGTCACTGTTTATTGTATTGCATATTTATTTCTTTAATTATTTTGTTATTTAATAATAATAATAATAATAATAATAGTAATAATAATAATAATAATACAAGTACATCTTACATAGTAAATACATAGATATACAATTGTAGATATATAATGTGTATTATATTCTCAGCTCAGCATCTCAAACAGTAATGTGTAAATACTGTTAATACAGTAGGGCTAATACTTTTCTGCAGTGCAACCCAGATCAGTAAGATCATGGGAATTTGAGAATGTCTGAATTGTCATCTGAAATACAATAAATAGGCATATGTTGCTTAGCCTACGTAACTAAATCGTATTATAAACACTATTTCAAATGTAATTTACGTGCTTCATTTAGATCCCTAATATAAATACAACTAAATAGCTTATAGCCTAATTTAAGAAAATGTGTCACTTAGGATGCTGTGCCGACATCAGTCAAGAAACATTTTGGCTGGGGGAGCAATAGTGGCACAACATCGGCGCGCCCCCTACTTGAAGTCACGCACATTTTCACACGACCTTATAAACACCCACACTGTGTATATCGCTATACGTTTTTGCGGAGACTTTCAAGCGCGCAACACGCTTCCACGGCGATTAGCCTATAGTAGGCCTATCAGTGATTTATCGAACATAAACCGTAGATTGATTGATCTTAGTGTAGGCTACTACCGCTACGGAAATTAATATTTTACACAACGTTTCTAACGATTATAGACGCCAAATGAATGTAGCATAGTTCCAAAGAAAACATGTCTATATACAGCCTGCATATCTAGGCTATTTAATTTAACTAGATGGATCCAGTAAACGAGTAGTCTGTTCTCTCTCGTTAAATCGATATTCTATAGTCGTTTGAGTTTATTCGAGGTTCTTGTTAAGATCATGGAAAGTAGCCCTCCTTGAACGAGTCAGAGCAGAAATGGGAAAATGGGAGTTAACAATGGTGAGTGAAATTCAAAATTTAATTAAATTATACGTTTTGAATTGAAATGAGAAAGTAACATAAATGTCAATCTTAAACGACACTGGGTTTATTATGAGTTTTTGTATGGAACACAAGTATGCTTTTAATCTACAGGATATGCTTTCATGCATTTCAGCAAGTAGCCTATTCAGCTACAGATAGAAGACATTATGCAATTAAGATGAATATATATAATACGTGTTATTTGCGTATGCATATTTATGTTGCCTTTAGATGCTAATCTCTTTTTGCCTTCAATGGAAGAAATGAGCCCTCATATTGTTTGTCTACTCATCAATAATCTTACCTGCGCACACACACACACACACACACCCGCGCACACACAAACCACATTCTATTGATACTTATGTATAAGGTGGAAGGCATGACCAAATATTTGTTTGCGTGTTCAGTTGACATACTGATGGCACCTACAAAGTGCAGAATTTGATTCACAGAATAATGGGCAAAACAGTTTTTTTTGTCTGAGTATAATTAAGTGTCTGTGAAATGCTTATGCAGCAAACAACATATGTTCTGTCTGTAAAACCATGATGGATATCTTTCCTCTATAATTTAGGGGGCGAGGCATGCCTGAGCTTTGAATATTGTTGACTGAGTGTTTAGAAATCCAATTAAAGAGCCAGGGAAAAGTCTAGACATCCCAATATGCTGAAGTATGTAATATGCATCAACCAATGTTAGTACCCAAGTACCAGGCTCTCAAAAGGGTAGTATTTCTTAATTGAAGTTCTCTTTAAACTTCAGTATATCCTGAATGACCAGTCTGATGTGGCCTATATGTTTTTATACCATATGATTTTAGATTGTTGCTGTTGTGTGAAACTCTATCTTCACCACCGTTCCATATAACTCTTTATTTGACAGTTCATTATGCTATCAACTAGCAAAGCCTGGCATTTTCACTGTGGACAATATTTGCATTTAAAAAATGCTGTCTCTCTGCATAATAAATATGCAAATATTGTTGAGCTCTCTGCAGCAGCTGTTGTCAAAGCACAGAGAAGTGCTAAAATTAAAACAAAAACCAATCAGGGCATTTTGCCGGGTTATAGTTCTCAATCCTCATTGATCAAGAGGACAGTGGACAGAAATAATAACTTGTTGACATGTATAGTGTTTAGTGTGTTGTGTTTTAACATTTCACTTAGTAACCTTTAATACCCTATTTGTCCTCAAAACATGCAGAGTTTAAGAGAAACCTTCCAAATACCTAGAAACACAAAGATACTTAATTAAAATGTGAAAATTCAAATGTAATGCTAGTAAACGTCATGTTTGTGTGTTCACCAAATACATGAGGCACTATGCTACTCAGACAGCTAAATGATATGCCAACTTGCAGGTATATTATTGGCTACTGTTGAAATAGTGTTTATGACTAAACTAAACACAACCTTAATGCTTAGAGTTGTGTGGTATCACTGAGAGGCTTACTGGGGTGGTTTATTGGTGTGTCTGTTGGTTTGCCAGTCTGTGGCTATAGAGATGGTTTTGCAGCTACAGTATTTTATGATCCTTATGGGCCATCCTCTACCTTGTTGTTTTGACCAGAAACATATAAATAATGGCTACTGTCACGGGGATACCTGTAGGCTCTACTTGTGGCTTACAATGTACAAGGGCAACTCCAGCAGATTAGTTTGTTTTCTAATGCAAGTGCCACCTGCTGCTGTAATGTGTTGTCCTAAAGGCGTAGTACGTAGCATTTTTACCTCAAATGAAAACAACATGTGCGTGGGACGGGACTCTTACGTCATTTATCTTGAACTTTTCCCCCTGCCCTAGAATCCAGTTCAGGAGTGGGGTGAGGAGATAGAGGATGGAGCAGTGTATGGAATCACCTTGCGTCGAGAGCCTGTTCTCCCATCCCCAAACATCAGCGGGACAGAGCCATGCTGTGCCTTCGTCCAGTACCGGACCTACAAGGTCCGGCGTCTGAAAGCAGCTACTCTGGAGCGGCTGGTGAATCACCTCATAGACCCGGCATGCCAAGAACAGGACTATAGACCGATCTTTCTGTCCACATACAGAACCTTCACCTGCACAGCAGCTCTCATACAGCTGCTCTTTCACAGGTATAATAGTCTCCCAGTGGTTTTATCTTTTTAAAATAAATTCAGCTCCAGACCCTCAGATATAAATCTGTCTCTTTAACAGCTATCAAAGCGAAAACAAACTTCACAAAAACACTTGAGTTGTGTCACTTGAGTTGTGCCATATTGCGTCACGGCATGTTTTTAGCATTGTTTCCCTGACAAAGCAACCACCTTCAGTACCTTTGATGTAATGATAATAGGCACGCATTACTGTTCCTCTGGCCTTTCAACAACAGCAATTACAGACAGAGTGGCTTTCAGTTGTGGCTGAGCTGAGGTCAGGTTCAGAATAGCTACTAGACTGACATACATAGAGAGAAAATAGCTGATGGTCTTGACTCACGGTGCAGTGATATGTGTTTAACTGCCTCTCTGTTTGCTGTCCTTAGAAAAAATGCTGCCTCAGAGCTGGCCAACAGTGACTATTTCAGTAGGTGGGTGAACAATGTTTTCTGTTAAAATCTGTAAAAGCATTACACTATATGACATGCAGTGACATGAAACATGAAAGCAACATTGCAACAGTGACGTTTGGGATGAAGTACTCTGTTTAGACAACTCTAGAATGCTGTTTGAGGAACTGGCACATAGTGGCTCTGATGTTCTGCTATTGGAGCTCTTCCAATTGCCAAACTGTAATGCAAATCCAGGAATAACTAATGTAGTTATTGTCTCATATTAGACAAGGTGCCATAGGGTTTTCATTTCTAATTAAATGTACTGTGCAGCTTGACTGCACGAGATGAAAGCTTAAACCTTGGACTTCCAACGCAACGGGAAATAAGCCACGGTTACACATTTTGTGCTAATCCCATTAAGTGTCTTTTTTTTTCTTTAACTTATATTTTACCAGGTTGGTTTAAATGAGACTACTAACTTCTTTAGCAAGAGAGACCTGGACAAAACAGCAGCACATCTCACACACACACACACACACACACGCACACACGCACACACACACACAGACACACACGCACACACACACGCACACACACAGGCATGCACACACACACACAGAATAGATCACAGATGTACATTAAATATACATTCATTTGTGAAATGAGGCAAGCATGGACACTAAAAAGTTTAGAGTTATGTTACAGGTCTATTGTCCTTGATTGTACTGAAAAAAGTCTTACAATTTGTCAGTACATTTACCAATGCACTGTTAAAGGTGTTACTGTGTTGTGTTTTCGTGAGACACATCAATCAAAATAGAGATGCAGTTTCACCCTGAATGCCACTACAGCTGTTGTTGACGTAGTCTAACTGGGTGTTCCCCATCTCCATTCTGCCGTTGTCTCTCCCAGTCCTCTGCTGGCCTTTGTCCAGACATGGCTGGACGAGTACAGCGAAGACTTTAGGGACCCTCCACAGCACTCCTCGCTGAGGCTTCTGTTGGACCACCTGCGTATCAGCTCAGCTGTGGCTGATAACATACGCAGCCAACCCAGCTTCTGCTCCCTGGCTGGGCAAGCCGAGGCACTGCTCAAGACCTTCCAGAAAGAAGGTATACTCTTAACATGTAACCAGGGCTAATAGTACTGACTGGTAAACAATGGTACATTGTTGGTGCTGCATATATGGCAGGCATGTATACGTACATCAGTAGATGCTGAGATACTCTCTGTAGGCAATTTTGGCATGTTTACCTTCAAAAGTTCATGCACATACACATTTCTGTTTGTTCTACATGTAACTGGAGATTGTAGATTTAGTTTAAAATGATTATTTTGTGTTATATTCAACCACCAATCTTTGTTATTTTTCCTGCTAGAACGCGAGAAAAGCAGTTGCTCTGCGAAGGCAGAAGTGGCCCAGGATGGGGAGGGTTCTATTGAGGACAGCTCAGAATGTGATAACTCTCTAGATCAAGCGGACATCATGGGCTTCTCTGTCTCTGCCCTGGCAGAGCAGCTCACGCAGATGGACTCTGTACGTTTAAAGTCTCATTTGTTTCTCATATATTTTGACGTAATTCAAAAGTAAAACCCTTTGAGACTAATTAAGTAAAGTAAAAGTAAAGCCCTTTGAGGTTAAGGGCTATACAAATAAACTTGACTTGATTTAATAGTTTAGCATTTTCTTTCTTTGACATTTTCACTGCAAACATAGGAATAGTATTCCCATTGGTTGTGTACTGTGAGGCGATGCTAGTGATTAACTTCATCCCGCTTTATGGGCTGTCCAGGCCCTCTTTGTCAAAGTGGTTCCCTACCAGTGTCTGGGCTGCGTGTGGTCTCAGCGAGACAAGAAAGAGCACCTATCTCCCACCATCTGGGCCACCATTGCCCAGTTCAACGCCATCACTAACCGGGTCATCACCTCCCTGCTCTGCTTCAGCCCCAGCTCCGCCCGTAGACCCCCCACCACGCCAGTGCAACGCGCACGCATCATCGAGAAGTGGATCAGAGTGGCGCAGGTCTGGGAAAGCTGCCTGGCTTCTTTAGGCAATATTTAAAGTAGTGTGTGTTGCGTGTGTGTGTGTGTGTGTGTGTGTGTGTGTGTGCGTGTGCGTGTGTCAAAACGTATAGAAGTCAAATCTGCTCGTTTTGGGCGGGGTGCCCTATTTGCTTATGTTCAGTATGTTTACATGCACAGTGCCTGGTATAATATTTGAGTTTAGCCTCTAATTGCGTGGATGTACACCGTAACGAAAGACGCACTGATGTTTGTATATGTTCAAAGATTGTGTTTGTGTGAAGTTTCAATTCCTGTCTGCGTTTAAGGATATTTTATCAGACAGTGTTGCTTTCCATTTAAGGGTGTTCCAAACTGAACACTGCAACAATAACAAAAACAAACGAATATGTGCTGCACAATATAAATAATCCATATAATAAGCCATGAAGAAGCAGAACTGAGAAGGCAACTAAAAAAAAGTGCTGATGGTGCAGTCCATAGTTCAATAAAGTCAATGGGTTATCTGTTGACCTTGGTTAATACTGTTTATGTTTACTATACAGGAGTGTCGTCAGCTGAAAAACTTCTCCTCTCTGAAGGCGATCTTGTCAGCCCTGCAGTCCAATGCCGTATACAGGCTGAGAAAGACCTGGGCTGTTGTTAGCAGGTAGGCACCACAAGACTAGACAGAAGAACACTCCTGGGTCATGGTGTAATAGACTCAGATCATCTGGCCCACTTCTACGGCTGTTTTCTGTTTTTATTATGTGGAATGACCCTTTTTACGAGGATGCTGAACCAGCCTCAAATAAGACTGTTATGTAGCCAAGGCTGCAAGTCAAGTCAGCAAATGTTTTACATTATAGTCTGACCCATAAATCCTTTGACCTTATACATAAGACATAACAGTCCAATAAATAGTCATTATGCCATGGGTAATTGATGCATAATTGCCACCGCAGTTACTGCATAGTTACTGTAAATATAACATCTGTTTTGGGATATTGTCGTTAAGATAACTTGTAAAGCATCAAGGTCTGCTTCTAAATAAAATGGCTGTATTAAATTGCATTTATGTATCAGATTGTTACTTTTGCTGTAGGGAGAGCATGGCCACTTTTGATAACCTCTCAGAGACCTTTCCGGATGAGAACTGCATTCTTATCAACAGAGAGATACTGGACGAGGTGAGACAAAGTGATAGATATCTTGTCACTCATTTAAAACATAATTTGAATACTGGCACTAATACTATATTTGGGCCATTTCACACATATGTTGCGTATAAGGAGTAAAATACAAGTAAAATAGACTTGGCAACATTATATAACAGCTTGTATCTTTAATCTAAATCCAAGACAAGCAGTGCTTGCCAGTGGTGTGTCTCAACTCAGTCTTTGAACTGTAAGAATATTTAACATCTGCCTCAACTAGGCTAGGTTATATAGTTTAGATGCCCAGTTTGCAAACATCTATCCATATAAATGTTTTTAACAGGGTCATGATTGGGAAAAAATTGTCCGTGTACATGGATTTTCCTCTTACTTATTAAAACTATTATTCTGTCTTAGGTTAATGTTTAGTGCCAGCGTAACAGTGTGTTATAATAGTAAGCCTGTGTCCTCTCAGTGTTCCATTTCTTCCAGGCTCCTTAAAGCCATACAGTATGTGTCACAGGCCAGAAATGCATCTAGTGCAGCCATAAGTGTGATAATAAGAAGACATAATTGGTCAGCATATATCACACTTCTCTTCTAGTTAGTAATTAGTTAGTAATTTACCAATTTCGACCATTGGAAGCTAGGCTTCCCCTGTAGAAATACCTTTACATAATCTGTCCCACAGTAGTTTGTGAACTTCATATTAACATACAAGCCATTGGAACACACAAATGTATACTGGGACAGATGGGCTTGGCTGGTGAGGTACATTGCATGCCAGGTTACAGTAGTTCCAGTTTGCCCAGTCATGCACGTAAACACTTTGTATGTTGTGTGTAGTGTACATACCGGTAATGACGCTCAGCCAGGTATACCTGACGTACCTGACCCAGAGCATATAGACATACAAACAAAATAGCCAATGTCTTTAAAGCAGATTGGCTTGAGAATATAACTTTCTAGACAGAGACAAATCTGTTAAATACATCTATCTGTCTGTCTGACTGACTACTTCCACAGGAGGGAGGCCAGCCAGCCATGGATAACATTTCTCCCAAGATATCCAAGCGATGCCCTGTTCACAGACAGATAGTGAGTCAAACCTCAGGGTGGGAATAGAGAGCGGTGCTCACGTTTTAAACAGCCATAGCTCAAGGAGGTTCCACCGAGTACCACCATTTCATAGTCATTTAGTTTTCTCAATATTTCTCTGTCCTGTGCTGAAACACTATGCAAGACTGTAACAGGGAGCTTCTGAGTCTCCCCATGGTTAAGAAGAGAGCCTTTGGCTTGGCAGAGAGAGACACTAACTTATTTTTAGCCCGTTTTGAGTGTCTCTGTCGAGTCTCAAATGGCCTCCCATTACCCGGCTTAAAGGAAGTAATAATAGACTAGGGAAGGGTCTTTTTATGAGTCATATGCACATTCTCCAAGGCAGTAACTTGAATCTACTGTAAACGTTAGTATGTGTGTCAGTCATAGAACGAAACTAGTGTCATTGCCTACTCTCACATTTAGTTAGTCATCATCCTATTATGTGCTGTGAAAGGGGATATGCAGCAAGGTATGATGAAATGCAGATATATTTCTAACCTATATGTGTACAATTACCTCACACAGAGTACCTCGAGTGGGGTGGTGCCATACCTTGGTACCTATCTGAGTGCCCTCACAATGCTGGACACGGCTCTGCCAGACTCCGTCGAGGTACACACGGGAATATTTTGTGTGTAACACTGGTCTGCATGTACGCGCAATACATTTTGAAGGGGCACTCCGTCATTTGTTTCTGGAATTACCCATGTGGTGGAAACATTATTGTAGTAAAATGATACTCGTGTTTGAAGGCACCCCCCCCCATCTGAATGTATCCTATTTCATGTTATGTCTTCTTATTATACTGTAGTTGAGAAAACAGTTATTTAGGTCACTTAGTATGGAACTCAGCATTCAATCTAGCACAGGCTTAGCACAAAATGTCCATTATTATTTAGTTCCCATAGAAAATATCTCCAATCACCCAAATGAGGTCTGTGTATAACTTAAACAAAACATTATACCATGACCTTGCTGATACCACCATGTAAATTAAAGCGATAGATTAGTCACAATAAGCATATTGCTAATGCTACGGGTAATAGTATGTACAGTATGTAGCCTATATAGCAGGCAATACGTCTTGTTAGTATAATGTGTTGTCCTTTCTGCATAATCATTTTGTATATAATTTATTGGATATTCAATTTAGTACAGGAATCGCAATATGCTCTTATCGTCTTAACAGGGGGGGCTACTAAACTTTGAGAAAAGGAGGAGGGTAAGTTCTTCCCCTATCCTTTCTTTTGAACCATTATTTTTATTTACAATAGAAAGTAATAGAGCTTTTCAGTTTGGGGTTTAAGTGGCAGAAGCGCATGCCCAGGTGTCACGCAACCCATATCCGTTGGTTGGATCACCTGTGTCTCTCTTCCTGCAGGAGTTTGAGATTCTGTCTCAGATTCGTCTACTGCAAGCCTCTTGTTCCCAGTACAATCTGTCTGGCCACCCCAGGGTTGGTGCCTGGCTGCAGGGGTGCGAGCTGCTCTCTGACCAGGACAGGTGAGCTACAGTACAGGGAATGTGGGGGTGGGCTGTCTGTTATATAGGCAACATATCACATGAAGAAAGCTTTGTGTCCTTCTGTGAGCTGTATCGCAAGATAAATAAATTAAGCCAAGAAAACTAAATAGCTAGTGTAGTCAATCTATAGAGTTGATCGCATGGGTAGTACTTAAAAATATATTTACTAAAAACAGGTCAAATAGAAATCACAATTTTAACTTAAAAATTAAGGTTTTGAAAATCTACATTTGTAAAGTTATATATTTATTGTAAGATTGTAGTTTTCCTGTGAAAACGTATCATTAGGAGTTTATATCTGTGGGTTGTGTGGGTTAAGTCTCCTTTACTTATCTTATATTTTTAATTGTATGCTCCTGGTCAAATGTTTTATTTTATGAGTCTTTGTATTAGTGTATTTACGATGTAAGATGTCCTTGAGTTGTCTTGAAAGGCGCCCTAAAATTAAATGTATTATTATATTATTATTATTACATTGAACAAAAACAAAAACAGGCATATTCCAAGGACATCCCAAGATCATTTGTCTTGTGAATCTTTGTGAGTCCAATGTTACGATGTGCTAGGTATCAAACCTTTGCCCCTTACTGGTTTACAGACTAATGAGCAAAAAACGATTTGTGATGGTTCATGTTTTTTTTTCATGTTACATTATGTGAATCATGCGTTTTGAAATTCTTCCACTGTAATTGGAAGATTAGGGTGTAACCGGATTCCCCTGTGAATGGAAAATAGGTTTAGAGGTTAACATGTTGAAGTTTGCATTGTTAGATATGAGGACTTTATATTAATAACAGCCTACCGATGTACTGTGGGGCAGAAGTGTCACTTTGCCATATCAATTGTTGGGGAAGAAATATTAAACCAATTTCTTGGAATTTGATAGTTGAGTCTTTGAAAAGATACATTGTTATTTGTGTCCCAATAAGGCACTGATCAGTACATTATGTATCCCTATGCCTCATCTTAGTTGACCTCCTAACTTTTTGCTTTTGTTTCCTCACAGCTTCGAACTGTCCGGACAACTGGAACCTCCGGTGGATCTCTGTTCTGTGACATCCTGGAGCCACCGCATGCTCACAAAGAAACTGTCCACGTAAGTCAAATGTAGATAATACTGACACATGCATAAGACTGTCTTATCAGTCTGCCTGTCAAGACAGTGCCTTCAAATACATTAACTGGTACCTTGGCTACAGTGAAAGAAACTTTACTTTCCTGTATCTCCACTAGCCTTCTTACAGTAGGTGAAGGCTTTAAGAAGCAACTTGCTGACCAGATCAGTGTTTCGTCTTCTGGATCCAGCGGCTCTGAGATGGATGATCTCTCATCTGCAAACTCTGCTTGTTCTATAAGGCTGCAGGTAAATAGAGCTCCTTACTGCTATATGCATTTAAACACTCGTGCAGACAATGTTCATCATGTAATACAGTACGAGTAATCTACGTCATTAAGATCACAAACAACTCCCCCTTAAGCAGTCAAAGATCTCCTGAAATTGGCCTCTTCCTTTTTCACAACATATAATCTCCTCCATAACAGAGCCTCATTCATGGGAGTTCCTTTAAGAGGAATTCATCCCTTAAGCAGCTGAGCTGAACAGGAGGTCTATTTTTCATTCACCGCAGGACATTTGATGTCTCTGATATACCGGACAAATATCTCTGATTGAAATGACAGTGAGGTTGTGGAGGATGAGGGTGAAATGACAGTGGTGTTGTGTGTCACTACACAACATCGGCATTATTTTAAGGCCTCCTGTTTTTTGGCCAGGGTATATTTTCAGCATGTAATACATGTAGCAGAATTAAATTCCTCACTTAAAGTTAAAGGCATGGTTAGTCATACTCGAGAACATTTGCAAACCTTAAGCTAAAATGAAAACAAACTCCCTCAGAAGCTCCGCCCCCACACATTGAAGCGCATTGCGAAGCCAAGGGCATTATTGTTGTGAGAGGTGTTCGCCACTTTGTTTATGTTCCTATTTACGGAGCCAGAGCTCTGTAGAAGTACCGGAATATTTATTCAGCACTCACAGAGAAAGGTAAGGTAGCGAAATGCAAGGAGATATTTGGTGAATTTGCTGACTACACCTTTAATATGCATAACATTTTAATTTGATCAATTTAAAATGTAACGTACAACACAATGAAGTGTATTAGCTTACAGTATCTTACAATAGTAGCTGACTACACCTTTAAATAAGAGGAACTGCTCTCATGGAAAGGCGTCAAGATGTGAATCCAACGCACACGATTGGACAAAGTACATGTGCATATTCTTTAATCCCCCGTCACACATGCTTGCTCTCATTCTCTCTCCCAGTCCCTTTCACAGTCTTGCAGCAACGTCTCAGAGGTCTTCTCCACCTCCCCCTCCACCTCCTTGTGTCCGTACTCGTCTGCGGTTTCTTTCCCGGACTCCACTGCTACCTCCTCCGGCTCCTCGGCCTGCAGTTCCCAGCCCGACCTGTGTGGCAGCAGCGTCCAGCCTGCTCCCCAGCAGGGGTGCCACCACAAGCGCTCTGTGTCCATGACGTCCCTGCCTGTGTACAACAGGCAGGTGGCAGACTCCTGCATAGTGAGGGTCAGCGTAGACCTGGGCAGCCACAACGGCAACATGTACAAGAGCATCCTGGTGAGGGTGAAGCCTTGTTTTGCTTCTTTGTAAAACATACTGCCCAGTGTATATTGCTATGTTGAACTGAAGTGTCCTGAATGATATATATACAGTCTACATCTAGTGTAGGGCCTTATGTAGCAAACGGTTTCTTAACCTTCTTATAAATGTTTTATTTATTAATAAAAAAAAAATGTTTTAAGCAAATTGATGGGATCCCAAGCCACGGCCCCTTTCACCTGCCCTCCAATACCGAGAGAAGTGGTTCTAGAGCCACGCTGGTTCTACCATCATCTTGTGCATCTGTACGGCTCAAACACAACAATCTAAAGCAGTAAACACAAACGATGGCTTTGTTGTTTTTAGCCATGTCAGCGTTATTCAGCCCACAGCCTATATGGACAGCCCAACTCCTCCCTGTTCTGAAACCTGCTGTTCAGTCCACTGTTGTTCACGCTCATTGAACATTTAGCAAACGTTCCACCATCCTGAACGCAGGGTCCGTCAACTGCCGTCTGTTTTTCTGAAATAGACTACTATACTGTTTGTCCAAACTAGCTACAGTAACAAGGTTGAGAAGTGAAAGGGCCGGGGCTTGGGATCGGTCAATTAAAGGTGTCGTTAGCAATTGTAAGCTATACACTTTTTGTGTATCACCTCACGGTCGCACGGTAGCTATTGGGAGGTGTATTTGTTTAATCAAGTTCAAATATGAACAAGGTTACTGCAGAATGCCTGACTCCACCTTTTAATATAGAATGTATTAAAGTATGTGTGTAATGCCCAGCCATAAGTGTATGTGAGCAACATATAATGCCACACACCTCAGCATTCAATATATATGATTCAAACTAAAAATGTGTTGAAATGTAGTGAGATACAGAAACAGATACAAAACATAGATGTAGTTAAAACCAATGGCCTTCTTTGTTCATTATCATTCTTGCCTGAGAGAATATTCTAATTACGAGAAATATGGTAAATAAGGCAAATGATCAGAAATGCTCAAGATCGTTTGGGGTTTTGTCATGTGGCCATTACATTTTGCTTCATCACAAGATTACAATATCACAAAATTACAATAGGCCCCGGGGGTGAAACAGCGAAATCCATGTTATTGGTGGGAGGTAGAATTCTTATTATTTTTTAAAGACAAAGCAAATTACGTCCAAATTGTGAGATAGCTTTTTGTTTATGAGTCTTTTGACTCAGTTTGTCTTTCATAGCTGACCAGCCAGGACAAAACTGCCCAGGTGATTCAGAGAGGTTTGGAGAAGCACAATTTGGAGCATATGAGCTACCAGGACTTTACTCTTACGCAGGTTGTCTCTCAAGAAAGAGGTAGGATACAACTCACAAACTGACAAGGACATGTTCACATGGACACACATTCAGATTCCATTTTCGCAACATTGTCGTATAAATCTGTGTTTCCCTGCATGTTTTAGATTCCTGCTCCAACACATTCAAATGAATGGGTCGCTATCATTCTCTCTAAAAGCCTGGTAGCGACTCATTCATTTGAGTCAGGTGTGTTGGAGCATGGAGACATCTAAAACATGCTGGATTGATATGATTAATATTGCCACTATACATACTGTAATTTGCCAGATAATCGATGTACTCTATTTGTTTACTTTTCAGAGCTGCTTATACCAGACAAGGCAAATGTCTTCTATGCTATGTCCACCACGGCAAACTTTGACTTTGTTCTGCGAAAGTATTCAAAGAGCCAGAGGAAAACACTGAGAACTTCTCGCTTTGGACACTACACCAAATAATCCTTGTTATGGTGGCAACCAAGAGGGGCGTCGACACATGTAAAATGCATGAACCGATAGACATGATGGACACGAGTGAAAAGTTCCTAGGAAGTTTTATAGTTGATACTCAATACTCTGGAAATACATCTTCAGTCACTTTGAACCAGGAAAACTTAAGAATACGAGGAACATAATTGCACTTTATGAACAATGCATATCTTATTAACAATTGGAACAGAAGCTCAATGTTAAATTGAATACATTCCTTAAGAGGGTTTCCCTGGTTGTTCTGTTAGTGTTAGAAGAACACCACCAGATCCACAATAAGCTCAGAGAGAGCATAATGCTTTGATTTTAGCTTTGGGAGTATTTATTTTAACTTATTTCTTTATAGCATACTCAAGCAAACATGTACTCATACTCACACAAACTCTGTGGTATTGCCACACACTCCATGGGCAGCTGAAACACCAGTGTGGTGGGCAACACGCGCTCAATACAGTGATCTATCGATATGTGGACATTGACCAATCACTGACAGACTCCAGATGTGTCCATACACCTCTAATAACCTTAGTTTAGGGGCCAAATGCTCTAAGAAGGTCATGCAGTAATCAGTCAATGAGGCCTGCAGCTTGGCTTTGAGCCACATATGGTTAATGCAGTGTTGGGTGCTGAGGCCTTGGACCACACTGGGAATGTTCTCGCACGGATTACGATGTTCCCTGGGGTATCGGCCCGGCTGTGAGCGTGTCGCCGCGATACCGAGCATGTGTGGTGGAACAGCGGTGAGACAGCCCAGACTGGCTAGATGGCATTCCAGTCCATTCTATCCATGGCAGCAGCAGTGACTCTGATGGACAGCTCTTTGAGGAGGGCGCATGAGCAAGATGGATTCATACCAAAAAGATCTAGAATTAGTGCATGAGATACATGTGTTTGTTAGTGTGCGTGTACGTGTGTATGCATTGCTAGTTGTGGAGTAGAATTTCAGTGTTAGTGCTGTATGTAAATCTATTATGTTTTTGTCTCGTGGTATGCATAGTTTTATATACGTTTCTACTTTGGTAATTGTTTAGCTCAACACTCATTTGGACATTTAGCGTAATTTAAGCATTAGCCTATATTTTATGAAGTATGAACACATTCTTGCAGTAATAGGGCCCTACTACATGAGATAATAAAGTAGTCAGATACAATCTTAGTTGATTATATTTGAGGAAAGAAAAATATTTACAATGTATGTAATTTGACTGGATTTGACTGGAGCTGCCAACTCTTGTTCTCTAAACATGGTTTTATTGTGACCTAGTTTTTATTTTTTTATTTCAGTGATTAAATAATTATTCATTCTAATGTATGATTAGTTAAGAAAACAGCTTCTAAAAAAACAATTAACTGAAAATAAGTTGCAAACACCAATTCATACAATGTATTCATTCAATATTAATAAACTAGGCCTTTTCAAATCTGTTTTTTTGTTGTCTATGGAATTATTTTGCCTATGAAATTATTTGTTAAAAGTTTGTAGGAAAATGTATGTGAAATTATTGAAAAGTTAAACAAGAAATATATAATATGTATATATATATATATATATATATATTTTTTTTTTTTTGTCATATTGTATTATATCGATACCAAAAAAGAAACTGACATGGCATGACTGACTCCTAGAGGCACAATAATAAACAGCCATGCTGGCAAGGATGCTAATAGGCCATGAATCCCGTGTGGAGTGCTTAAAGTTTTAAAGTCATAATCAGCAAAATCGTTTGATTATTAAGATAAATGTATGTTAGTGTTGACATAACTACAATCCCAATCAACTTTATTCAAGGTAAGCTGATGCACTGTTGCCTGCTGCTAGTTGCTATCATACGAAATGAACGGAAAGCTGCTCCTATGTTTGTGTGCAGCGTCTGCAGCTTACTGCCACTAACATGTCACAGTTGCGGCCGTGTCCTGGGTGGATTTCTGTTTTCCTTTTGTTTTTGTGGTTCTCCAGTCCTTGTCCGTGTGTTGATTGTTGCCCCTCGTTGCCTTTATCCAAATGTCTGTCTTGTCTTCCCGTTCTTGTCAAGTCAAGTCAATTGTATTTATATTAATCACGTTGCAGTCTCAAAGGCCTTTAATTAAAGCCTACATTTCACATGGGAGCTAGGGATATATTGTTGTAAAACATGTTCCACCTCTCTGTAGCTGTAGCGTATAGCAGAATTAGCTATCTATCAACGCTAGATGGCAGTAGATAGCTTTAATAGCTTGGTGAGCAAGTGGCGAGTCAATAAAATAAACATTTACACACATACACCACATGGATGCAGTAGGCCTACATTATAACATTGGTACATGCAACAATTTCTCTGCAGCACTACATGTATAATGTATTAGCCTATTTATTAGGGTGTGTTTAGTAGCCTATGTCCTAGTTAGGGTAGGGATGGATAATGGATTCACGTTAGATATACATCTGCTTACTGGGCAACTTCATGTTTGGGCACATATGTGGCAGATTTGTCCTTAACTATATGTTTTCAGTGCTGTTTCATTGTAAAATGGATATTTTTAACAGCTGGCTAGTAGACCACCATGTTTGTAACCCTTGCTTCCACCTGTCTCAGCTGATAAGACTGTCTGTCTATGATTAGACCTAAATCTATGCCGTATTGAGTGCTGGCTTTCCATTCACCCATTCTGACTGTGGTAGACACACCGTCAGCAGATGGGTCCCGGACCCGGGTGGATTCAGTAGATACAAAGGCCTATTCGTGCTGCAGCTCATTGTGTATGTGTGTGTGTGTGCATGCGCATGATGCATAGCCCATAGGTCAGCACTTCTAGAGGAGAAATAGGACGCAGCTCTCTCCATACGCTCTCATGTATTATGTATGTGGACGATGTCCAGCCGTGAGCTTGACTGCGTGTGTATGTGAGCTGCATGTAAGTTCACAAGACATATTATCTGCACACCTCAGCACTTAACATGTTAAATTCAGCCTCTTCAATACGGTCTTATTTTTACTGTGCTATTTTGCGCCAGAATACCACAAAGATTTGAGTCCTATTTGAATAGGACATTTGTTTGTCTTTTCGAAACAGCAATTCAATTGATGTGATACTGGGTTTAGACCTCAATCAATGATGTGTAGTCCCTCTGACCTCTGGAGGCTTGCTATTTACACATTCTACCTCAAAACCTTGAGCATTTACGTATAAACATGGCATGACTCATGAAACCCATTCTTCTTATTATTTGAACAATGACTTCTTCCACTCACAAGGCCATCTCAAGTATGTTTATTTGAAGTACGGTTATCATTATTAGATCGACTAGGCTATAATGGATACTGCTGGCTTGACATTTTACTCCAATTTGTTTTCTAAAATTTCCATATTCTTCTAAATACACAAAAATCACTTTCTTGGAGATTATGCTTTCTGTGCCAGCAGGCCTGCCTATTGTTTTGACATTTGGGAGTTTTGTAATTACATGACTGAAGGTCTGATAATGTGAAGAAAGTGTTGGGCAACACTTTTCACAGATGTCTGCAAACACGCGCGCACACCTACACACACACACGCACCCACGCACGCACGCACGCACGCACACACACACACACACACACACACACACACACACACACAAACACACACAGGTGTGTGCCCAGTGACTATAGGCTAGGCTGGTTTCCACTCCCCTGCTAGACTCTCCCAGGCTGCAGAATACCATTTAATAGTTTCTTACTGCTTAGAGCCAGAGGAAGGTATGGTATGTGACAACGTATTGCCTATGTGCCTGCATTTGTGTGTGTGTGTGTGTGTGTGTGTGTGTGTGTGTGTGTGTGTGTGTGCCCAAATGCAGGCAGAGTTGCCGTGGTGTTTTCAACATTTCAAGTGATGTGACATCTGAAACCTGAAAGTGCACCAGCGCAGGGTAGTTGTAGCGGTGATGAACACAACCCTGTTCCCCATTGTGAGAGGAAGAGGGGGGGAGGGGGGGGGGGGGGGCGTATTGCGGTGAATACTGACCCTTTCTATGCAATGCCACAACCACACACACACACACACGCAAGAGAAACACACTACACTTGCAAATACGATGTTGGCCGCGATGCAACGGCATGACGCTCACATGTTTGCACAGCAAGTTATACAGATGTTTTGTTGCCCACGCAAGTTATTCATAGCTTGCAGCATGATTATAAGTGATGGCAGTTTAAAAAGCAAATCCGTAGCCTTTATTTTCTCTCCTTATCGCCAAGCAATAGCTGGCCCTGTCTCGTCAAGCACGATAGAAGGTGTCAAATGTGAAGCTGGTGAAATGGTCTGGTCCTATGAATGAATATCATATATGATATAATATATGAAGTGCTCAGACACACAATTTCTGCTGTATTAATTTGGTGATATTGCTCCATTGCTGGCTTTATAATACTACTACCGCCACTGACTTGAGGTAGGAGATGATTAAAGTAGTATGATTAAAGGGGGGGACAAAGCATTATGCATCATTAGAGAAAACACTCATCTCTTGTCATCTTACAAATGTTGTTCCATCCTTGTGTTTCTATTTATATGTGTAGGTAGATGTTATATTTCCATTAACGGTAATGCAACGTGTGTAACCTCCAGGGCAGATGCAGTACAGTACATGTTGATATCAGTACAGCTATAGAGACTTGCTCTAGTGGTCTGGACCACGTTTCATTGTTGCAGATATATGCTTCTGCTTCTGTACAAAAAGTGTCAATGAAACACATTCTTTCATTTAGAAGTTACTTGTTTCAACATGTTTCTTTAAATGAATTCCACATTCGCTTCAGAAATAGGCTAATGTCTTTTCCACACTCTCTTCCTGAGGTCTCCTCCTCCTAAGGTGTGTATCAAACCTCTTGCAGTATGACTCATTCTATGACGTACACACCTCCAGCCTCTCACACGCTTGGCTAAAACACATGGCTTCCAGACAACACACTTGATGCTGTCGCGTTCGTTCATTCTTTCTATCTTTCTTTCTTTCTTTCTTTCTTTCTCCCCCATATCTCACTCTCTCTCTCCCCGCCCCCCCTCTCCCTTTCTCTCTCTCTCTCTCTCCCTCTTTGCAGAGAGCCCACCCATATCCATAGCTGTAGTAGCTTGTTGTTCTTGGACAATGGCAGGCATTATTAATTCCTGACTAATATATGTGTCAATAGCCTGCATTCACCTGAAAAACAAGCTTGATGACAGCTAGGCATGTTTGTCTAGCTTTGCTTTTTGAGTCTTCCTCACTAGTCTTTTATCTAGAATATTTCCTTGTCTTTCACACTCAACAATTAGTCTATTTCGGCTGTGCTCTGTACACATGCTAGATAAGTCGCTTATTTACTTAAAATGTCTTGTGTGTGTGAGTGCTCGACGTTAACATGTTCCAGCTGCATGTCTGTCTGATATTCAGCAGCTGTCATGGTTCCCACTAGTGTGTGTTTTAGAAGAAGGGGCGACTTCTAGGAAAACCCTGTGAGTGAAGATGACCTTGTAGGTCAAAGCATGTCTGATATGTTTCTCCACGGCAGACAGAGCACTGCAACCTTTCACCCAAATGGCACAGTAAAATGCAGTTTGTTTTCTTTAATGTGGTGCATCCATTAAGCAATGTTGAAGACTTCCTTGTTAAGATATTCTGTGGTTCAGATGTTCAACGTCTGTGAACTAGTGTTTAAACTAGAGGTGCCTGCTCTATATTAATGAAATCACAGGCCTTATCAGGAAACCTGGTAAAGGTTTAGTGAAGCTCACTTAAATGTCCCTTATCTAAAGGCCATTTTACATCAAGAGTGATATTATTTGTCAGTTAGTGTCATGTGTCAGGTGATCATACTTTTACCCAGCGAACAAAAGAACACAGCACAGCCACACATTAGAATGCGTAGTCAGAATCAACTTCCGCATCTGAATTCCTGATCATTGAATTGCTAGGAGCGATACTTGGACATGAGCTACTTGTGAAACTCAAGTGAAGCCTGCCCATGCCAAGGCATTTGGTGGCACACGTTTACACAGCAATTAGCCTAAACATTGAAATGGCAAACACAAACAACAGCTGATGCCATCTCACATTCCAACTACTTCTTGTTTCCACCAGCTCACCAGCATTCCCTTGGCTGTGTGTGTGTGTGTGTGTGTGTGTGTGTGTGTGTGTGTGTGTGTCCATCTTTACGTAACTGCTCTCATTGGTCCCTAGTTAAGGTGTTATTGTAACACATGTTCCATCTGCATGTGAGCCGACACTCACATGGGAGCTGATATCCCCCCCAGGTGTTTGGATTATAAAATGCGGTCTTGAGCGGGGGGCCCCCACTGTAAACACATGTCACTGTGTGTATTTATAGCCCCTGCCAGTACTGTATGTTCTACATACCGCACTACATTACTGCTTACTACATGTAAAGTGTGGGTCGGGACTTTGGGAGCTACAAGAAATAGAAAGCCATATTGACTTTTAAGTTTCAATACTTTTGAAGCTATAGATTAATTATCTTTTAGTACAATGTGAGTCCACTTTTAACATGTGTTCATGGTTCGTACGATGAAATGGTGTATTTTGTCTGTTGTATTTAGATCCCCTTTTGTAGTGTTATTCCCAGACCTTAGAGACAGCACAGCTCTTTATCCCTTCTTGGCATCGTTTCCAAAAACAACATTAAGAATCTTCGTCGCAGAATGTCGGAGGCCCCAGGGCCTAGATCTATCTTGTCTAGACTCCTTATACAAATGCATAGTTTCATATAGGTTCTCGTTTAGGGAGATAAATACTTTCACCACCACTACAGTTTCCTACTGCGTTAAATACTAATGCATGTTGTAGTTTATGTAGTGCTCGATGCATCAATGACACATACTGATTTTCAGGTTAAAAACACCACATCCCTAATTTGATTGTCAATACATCTACTTTATATAATCTAGGGCACTTTGTGGTAAAGGAGAGACTTCTTGTTAGGCTGTTAATTTCTGTTTTCTCTTACCATGCACAGATATTGCTGAAACGTCAACAGGATGTTGCTGTCTAACCATCTGCCCGTAGGCTGAAGTGCAGACTACATGCTCACGATTAGGCCAGTTAACTTTGAACTAAAACCGACCTAAAGTGAGTACAATTCTAAGGTACAAATATTATAGAGCAGGCATCTTACTCAAGAAATGTTTACAGGTATGTTGGGAAATGAACATCTTTGAACAAGGTTGACCACCCAAATCACTAACCTATCCACTAACTTATCTTATACGTACCTAAGAACTGTACTTCTCATCAAATTCTGGGGATATATCAATGTTTCCTAGTCATTTGGAAACTTTTAAAGAGAAAAAACATATTTACCTCTACCTTGCACAGTTACCATGTTTTTACAATGATGCAACACAATATATTATTGTGTCTGCTTCCCTCAGAGGAATGTTTAAAAGCGTATTGCGTAATCAACAAAGAATAAATAATTAATATTTTGTGAAATTGCCCTGATGTCCACAAACTCCTGAAACAGATTTCTTTAGCAATTGTATTTCATTCAAACTAATTTCACTTCTTTTTAGATAGAACACTGCAGGTTTTGTGCAGCTCACAGGACATTCTCCTTTTGTCCCCTGGGTAATTCATCAATGGAGGTTACAGACGTAAACATACTGTCCTGATGTGCATATGTCTTAGGTGCTTATGTACTAGTTTATCTGTATTAATGCCACTCACTCATATACTATTAGTATCTACAGTATACTAATAAAAAGTAACATCTGTATGTCTGACTGTCTGTCCATCCACACATACAGTACATACTTCATTTACATACATTACATGATACAACATACTATAGGCAAACATGAATATGACTTGAACAGTATGCAAACAGTATGTGTGTATTCCTATGTGCATTTGTGTTGGAGCTGCAGCTAATTATTATCTTGCTGATTTATCCGTTTTTTATCTGTGATTCATACGTGTAAGTGATTAATTAGTAAAGGTGAGATGTACAAAATCATGCCCCTGTAAATAAATGCTCATCACAAATGATCTGAAGAGGAACAATTGTTTAGAAATTGAAATAGATTATTTTGTTTACCCAGGAGTGTTAGAAAAATTATGTTTTAGACTCTAAAACATATTATTTTAGGGCATGGGAAAAATATGTAGTGTTACATGATATATCACTTAACCTGTTATCGACATCAGCATCATCATCAGTCAAATGTAATTGGATTCATCTCTGGTTAGATAGATTAGCCAATTGTGTGAGTACTACTTATTTCACACACACTTAACATGTTGGTTTTTCCTGGCAGTCCTTCACCAGCTAGGGCCCTCTGCTTCTCTATCTGCTCCTCCTGTACAGTCACTTGAACGTGGCCAGCCCGTACAGATGGACGCTTGTGTTGACACTAATCCACTGTGTGAAGTAAAACCAACTGGCCTACTTACCACCAACTCACGTGGCACCGACAAGAACCGCTCAGGGTTACTTTGCTCTTTACCCCCACAGGCTTAGTGCAGAGTATGTGATTTTATACTGGGGAAGCTGGGATCCCTTCCACCCCTTTTATATAGGTAGTACACATCTGTTCCTCAATTGACCGATCCCATGTCCCGCCCCTTTTCGTCTGTCCTCCAATAACAGTTGAGAATTTTTTTTGAATCCGACAGAAGCTCCATCAACCTTTCCTGTAATAGCATACTACAGTGTGTTGTTTTGTCCAACCTAGTTACAGTAACCAGGTTGGACAAGTGAAAGGGGTGGGAATTAGGATTAGTATTAGGTGTGTGTGTGTGTGTGTGTGTGTGTGAGAAGGCCAACGGCTTTCTTACACTGTAAACTATCTTGAGACGCACAGTACTGACGCATGTAAATCACAAGCTGAAAAGATACTGATATCTCTCCACCTGAAGCTACTGTCTCATATGTTTATATATATATATATATAACTCTAGTTAATACGTGTTTTGACAGTTGGTGAGTGATTCTCCTTATTGGTTTTCAAGCGAGGGCTGCATCGGAGAATAGTTTGGATTAGTGTGATGGTTAAGTCTCAGGTTGGCAGTGAACCTTGCCTTGTGTGGACCTGTTGTAACAACTGTCACTAAATACATGGCTTAAAGTAAATGTCAGTGGGTTGTGTGTGTGTGTGTGCGTGTGTGTGTGTGTGTGTGTGTGCGCGCGCGTGTGCATAAATGCACGTACTTAGCAGGTGGTTGGAGTGACATGTCTTGACCCAGATGGACGTTTGTACTGTAAAGCTAGACTCTCCCATCTCCTGTGTTCCACTTGCACCGCATTCCAAGTAAATTTCCAAGGCTGTATCAGCAGTAAAATATCTCAAGCTTAACAACAGAGGGCCTTGAATGCTTTCAGTACCTTGCGGCAGTACTCTGGGTGTCATTGAAAGATACAGATACGGGCCTCTCTGTGTAAATACAGGAGAGTTGGTGCACAGGGTGTAATTCATACTTAACCGCGGGCCTTGGGTCTATAGGCCATAATCTAGATGGGTTTATGTAACACTGCGGTGACTCCCTCTATCTCAGGCTGTGTGTGCGTTTGGAGGTTAGGTGAAGCTAATTGCGCTCTATCTATGAAGTACAGTATGATTAGGAGGGAAGGGTAGCTATTATAAGAAATAACTCCCCTTTTATTTCTGAGACGCTCTCAATGGAGCGCCTCATTCATTTTCTTTGTTTTTGTTCCTGATTCATTTGTTTTCTTCCTCCTCCTTTTTTCGTGTAATCTGCAGGTAATGAGAGCTAATGGGGAAATGACCACCGGCTCTGCACTGTGATATGTAGATCAGAGAGAAAGAGGGAGGGAAACAACACAAAGAGAAACCAGAGTGGGAATAAAGGAGGAATGCGGTGAGTGCAAATGAAAAACACATGGATGGATGGTTGTGTCATTAAGTATGGTGTAGGCCGGCCTGGTTATGTGATTTTAACCTTGGCAGATAGGTAATGCCTGAGCAAATTCTGTGTTTTGCTTCCATTCGCCATTAAAATCCTTTGCTTCAGAGGATCTACGTACATCGAAGGTCGCACCAAAATTGTGTGCGAGTGTGAGCAGTATCTCTATGCACTCACAGTGACACAACACAGTGTCAGTGTCAACACTGCCCCTTGTTGCCAAAATAATATTCACTCTGGAGAAAGATTGTTGATATTTAAATTCGATCAAAACAAAAAAATGCCATAGGGTGCTCCCTCAGAAGCTCCGCCCCACACATTAGAAACACATTGCGAAGGCTAGGATATTGCACTGTTCCCATTTACGGAGCCTGGGCCGTGTAGAAACACCAGATTATTGTTTTTAGCACGCCACCGAACGAACAGCTAGCTAGCTAGCTGGCTAGCGTACAATCGCTGAGTCCATCTTTAATGCAGCGTAAGAGGGGGAGCTCCAGAGACGTGGCTGGGATACAACAAGGCCTGTATTGACCATGTGGAAGCCAGGCTCTCAAGACCCATGCAGGCCTGGGTCTTCTTCTGCCCCTGCAGTCATGGCGACGGGCCTGGGGTGGATTTGAGCTCACTTGGACATTATTATTATTATTATTGTTGTTAGGATATGTTATGATTGTTGTTATGATATATTGTCTTTATAATAATAATAATAATAATAATAATAATAATAATAATAATAAAACAAATAATAATAATAAATAAATAAAAACGATTGTAATTATTATTATTATCATTATCAAGTATTTATATATTAGTATTTTGTTTTTCTACATGTGACACCGCTCCATGGCTGTTTGTCTGTTGAACCAGTAATCTTTGACCTGTGGTAGGAAATGGCCCAGGAGGGCCCAGTGTCTTCTGTCTTGACACCCGAGCCCGCTACCAACACACGTACACGTCAACCCTCAGCTTCTGCCTCTCTCTCTCGAGTCTCACGCACCTGAGGCCCGTTGTCCGCTGCTGTGCGGAAAACTGGCTAGATCCGGATGGAGAATGTAGGTTCACTAGCGGTGTGTGTAGTGTAGTATGTACTGCATCACCAAACGTGTTTTGTTGTTCATGCGTAGAGGGATCATGAAAGCCTAGTGGGAGATGTAACGTATCAATTCATGTGGAATTGTTATAGTCCATGCTCTTTTGGAAAGGACATGAATAAAAATAAATAAAACGTTTTCCAAGGTTTACTAATATATACTGAGTGTTTGTTTTATGTTTTACGCCCACCTAAAACGCAAGCGTACGTGCTCTGCATGCAACGATAAGGAAGAACAGCAGACAACTTTGAGCTGAGCTGTGGTTATCCCTGTATCAATGGGAGCCCTGTTTTTAATTTCTCTTCGACTGGGATCGCAGTTGGTAACAAAATAATACGTTGTCACTTTACTTTCTTATTTGTGTCGTCCACATGTAGAATGTATTGGTGGGGAAGTGAATTGCTAATTATTCAAGGTATGGAGCTAATTTCACAACATAGGATTGACGTATACTGCACAATACCTGCTTATTTACTGTACTGTCAAACTGATTGTTTATGCAAAGGGCAGCATGGATCAGTTGGATGTATTCAGTGGTTCTGGGTCTCACATGAAAGGCTCCTTCTAAATTGAAGCATAACAGAATATTGAATGCATTGTGACTAATTGGGTTTCATATAATATCTCACTTATCTCACAGGAAGGCTGTTCTCTATGTTAACCCCCACCCCCCCACCCCACCCCGTCCTCACAGATTATCGAATTTCCTCAACCACAGCACTACTAGTGTACACATGTGGTACTCTGTTCTCTGCTCTCAATATGTGATTCGTGTATGTTTCAAGCGTGTTGTCTTTTGATTCTGCTGGACTGGAGATTGGCATAACTCCAATGTTGACTTGGCCTTGTTTCCGAGATTGCAGCCTGGGAAATGGACACTGATATTCCCAGAGGAGACTATCTCACTCATTTATGAAATCATAAATCTAGTGTTAAGTGGCTGTTATTTGAGCAATAAAGGTGCATTATCTTTTCTTTGATAGGTAAAGGGTCTTGTAAATAAAAAGGTGATCTCCATGCCTTTATTATCATTTGCCAAGTACTATGTGAGTGTAGGTAATCACTCCATAAAATCAGAATACAAACTTTTCATATCTTGTTTCATGGATAAACTATTGAGAATGGCATGCACTTTTTGAAACGTTCCAAGAAGATATAGACATTGTGGATTACACGTTATGAAAATGATGTTGAAGTGTGTGCTTGGCTGAGCAAAAAGGGTTCACTCTAACATCCAGTACGAACTGCACGGGCGTGCTTTGTCCAGCACCGTGTCAGACTTGCAGTCAAACAAAATGACGGTGTGCCTTTTGCTGAAAATAGTTCCTCTGGGAGAAAAACACAACAATTGCTCAGGTATTATGGATGTAAATTCTATGGAAATACCCAAAACTGGTCTTACATACTTACTTACTTACATACTAGCTAGCGCCAATAGATTGCTTGGTTTATAGCTTTATAAAATCTTGAGCATAAGCGGTTTCTTACGGTTGAGCTGTTGCAGCTCTACAGTTTGAGTTAACGTCCTTTGTTCTGCAAATTAGATCTCATAATAATCTATCTCATCATATAATTTAGGATATGAAGTGCGTGTGTGTGCGTGTGTGTGCGTGTGTGTGCGTGTGTGTGTGTGACACACTGACCACAACAGCAGGCTACTAACGGAAGCCCCCCTTCACCCACCCACTCCCTTACATAGTCAGCTGCTGTCAGGACCCCCATAGGAGCTGCACCGCTTACATTCCTGTCTTCTCTTCATCACCTCTTCATCATCCTCACCCCTCTTGCTCTTTCTGTTACTGTCTCATCGCTAAAGCAGATATTCAAACACCTTTGTGTTTAGTCTCCTTAAAAGGTGGCTTTGTTTGTCTCTCTCTCCCTCTCCCCCTCTCTCTCTCTGTCCCTCTCGCTCTCTCTCCCTCTCTCTCTGTTCTCATGTTAGGGTGTCTACGGTAACGGAGC
>JAOEGT010091278.1:0-13978 GCA_025447795.1 Speoplatyrhinus poulsoni | reverse complement strand
TGGAGTGTTTTCATCCGAGTGGAAAGAAAAGAAAGAACAAACGAAAAGAAATCAAACACAAGAAATTAAAAGAAAAGAGGAAAAATATAAAAGAGAAAAGAAGATAGAAATATTTTTCTTCCCTCACGAGGAAACATAGCCTACATAAATGTAATTTCAGAAAGTTTCGGTAACTTTGGAGCAAAAGTCCCGTTTTCTCGTTTTATTTAAACCCGTCTGGTCCTGGGCCGCCTTGATTCTGTTTCCCGGACACGTTGGTTCTGCGTTCTGCCTCTGCGGGTCTCGTGTTCTCGGGTAACCCAAGTTGGATCTGGTTCCCTCCTTTCTGTGGACCAGCCCAGACTAGACTACCAGGACCGGTGTCTAGACTAGATCAGTAATGTCACATTGTGCCGTCGTGAGCCCCATGCCCCTCGTCGAGGCTGCTCGGTTTACCGAGCTGTGATACCACTACCAGGACCAGGACTTGAGCCGGTCCGGACCGAGACCGAGTCAGGATGGCTTCAGAGATCGTGGTGGGTCTGGTGTTCCGGCTTGTGCTTCCGCTGTGCCTAACGGCAGGTAGGAGAGCGTGAAATATGTTCATGATCTCATTAGATAAATCTGATCATGTAGCCTATTGATGTTATTATAGGCTACGTGTAAATATTAGGTTGTTATTGGGCTATTATTGTTGTTTATTGATGTTACGAGCTGACGATCGAGCTTAAAGTAGGCCTACCACAGTATAGCCTACCACACACCTACAGTAGCCTATTAGGATAAAATAGAACTACAATATGACAGTTATTCCACTGTTTTATAGTTAGTAATACAGTACCAGCCAGATCTGAGCTAGTTTTACTTGGTGACCTTTGACCCCGTGGGATATCAAATGTCACCATGTGAGTTCCGTGTGTGCGTGCGTGCGTGCGTGTGTGTGTATGTGTCAAACCCAATTTTTTTATGATGAATATATAATCAGAATAGATTGTTTTTTCAGCATGTTAAGCATTGCCAACAAGTTTGATAAACATTTTTTTAAAGAATAACAATGTCCTATATATGAAGATAATATAATTAATCTAAATTATTTATATAGGCTACATGAATAAATGTCTAAATGTCTACAACGGATTGATGTGTACTACTGTGCAACAAAATTAGGTAGCAAATCTTTTATGTAAATGTACACAAATGAGGATATGACCATGTTACAATAATTGTGACATAATAATATAATGTTATTTTTTTGACAGTTCTTTATAAATAATATTTCATAACCATATATTAAACTTTCAGATGCGTCTGCTGCATAATTATTTTAATTTAAGGTGAAATGCCTATGAGTGGGGGAGGTGCACGCATGTATGTGTGCGCGTGTGTGCGTGCGTGTGTGTGCGTGTGCCTGTGTGTGTGTGTGTATGAGAGCTTTGTTGACTCTGGGGGCCATCTCAGAGTCGGCTAAGGAATGAGCCAAAAACACACCCCTCCCTAACCACATACACACACAAACGCGCATGCACACACACATTTTCTCTTTCTAAGGTAGCAACATCTGGTAGCACGGCCACTGCTGAGTGTGTGTGTGTGTGTGTGTGTGCGTGTGTGTGTGTGAGTGTGTTTTCACTAGATGCCCACAGTTTGTGCTCCTCCCCCTCTGTTTAACACAGAGTCTAACTGTGTACAGTGTGTGTGTGCATGCGTGCGTGTGTGCGTGCGTGCGTGCGTGCGTGTGTGTGTGTGTGTGTCTAAAGATATTATTATACAGTAAACATGTGAGTCAGAAATGGAGGGTTGAAAACACACAATCACACGCTCACAAACATAACTAAAACAGTGAAAACAGTGAAGTCAGAAAGTGTTTGTATGTTTAGATAGAGTAAGTATAGGTACAGTTTATGGTTGTGTATGTCTACAGATTAATAACACATCATGAAGCAAATATAGCAAGTGGAAATTATTGTTATTTTTGTGTGTTGGCATATTATAAACAGGATTTTGTGAAAAAAGAAAATTAAGATGAATTAAGATTATAAACGGCATATAAAATATCAGTGTATTGTTATACTATCGGTGTGTGTGTGTGTGGGTGTGTGTGTGTGGTTAGAGTTGATTCTTTTCTTTTCAGGTCAAGTGGGTGACTATTGATTAATGTGTTCATTGGTAAATTAATGCGTTGATCTGTCCACAGTGTGTGTGTTGCGGTTCAGCCTGTTCTCTCTGGTCTACCTGGTCCATCTGCTGGTTCTACCACTGGTTCCTGATCCAACCTCCTCTAGACCAGGTACCTGACTGGCTGTCCATCACGCAAATGAATTATTATTGATTATTGTTGATCGGTCTGTCTGCTGAGTCCTCCAGTTGTTATGGTGTGGTGTGTGTGTATGTGTGTGTTTGTGTTATCTGTCTTTCCCTGCATATTCTCTTCAGGATGAGATATGACACACATACGCACACGCACACACACACACACACACACTCACACACATACACGCACACACACACACACCTTCCTGCGGATGCATTAGTGAATAGTAAAGGTCAGCTTCAAGACTCCAGAGGTCCTGCGTCTGTTTTACAGGAAATAGATGACTCAATCTTTGACATCACATCCTGTCTTCATTGTGTCTGCATTTGAATCATTTACTTAGTTGTCTTTGGATGTTTACATAAGTCGCTTTGGATAAAAGTGTCTGCCAAATGCCGTAAACGTAAATGTAAATGTTTATTATGTAGTCTACAAAATGTTTTTTTTATAATTTCATTTTATAAAGCTTATAAGATATAAACTCTTCTTTCTCCTGCTCTCTCTTTCTCTCTCTCTCTTTTTCCCTCTCACACACACACGCACGCACGCACGCACACACACACACACACACACACACACACACACACACAGACAGGCACACACACACACACATTTGTTTTTAAGACCTTTTTTAAGACTTTTTATAAACTATGAAACTGGCATGTACAGTAGTGATTTTATAGTGTGTGTGTGTGTGTGTGTGTTTATGCATGTGTTGCAGGATATGCAGGAAGGTGTGTTTTGTCGGTGTGTGTGTGTAGTTTGGTCTTTCTGCTGCTGCAGGCCATGTTTCAGCTGACTGTCACCGCCATGGAAACCAGCGGACACCTGGAACCAGGGTACAACTGTAAGTCTACCTGTCTGTCTGTTTGTCTGTGTGTCTGCTTTTCCATCTTGTCTATGTACCTGTGTGTGTGTCTGTATTCAATTATGCTTGTGCGTTTCAGGTTCATCCTGGGAGAAGACATTTCGTCAGTTGGGCCTGGAGAGGTAAGATGACGACAGTGCCCCCCATCCCCCGACCAACCATAAAATACCTCTCCTTCTCTCTCTCTCTCTCTCTCGCTCTCTCTCTCTACATCCTAAAACTTTGATGTACTTCCTGTTGATATCTTCCAACATTCCCAACACACTCAAGGAGAGAAGTGAATAAGCAACAGGAAACAAGCAGCGTGGAAAACAGACAGCTGATATTTATCAACGTGTTTAAGATCTCTTTCGTTTCGGCGATCTTATTTCCATAAGTAGTGTATACGTGCATAACAGCTGAGCTATTATTGTCTTGACAATCCCTGGTTTAGTGTAGTTGTGCCTCATTGTGTTTTTGATTCATATCGAAAGCATGCGATTGGTTGAAGCATACGCTCACATGCATGTACATGCACCCCTTGGAGTCCCAATGTATGTGCTTGTGGCAGTGCCTTCGGGACCTTTGATTGCATCACTCTACCCCTCCCTAGTGGCCGGAAGTACATAGTGCGCCTTGAGGCTGCTTCCATTGTCTGCTGATGTCTGCTACATATGTCTCTCTCTCTCTCTTCCACTCTCTCTGCTGCTGACACATAAGTGAGTCAGACATAATGACAGAATTACAGCTGTCTGAGGGACTTACACACACACGTACACACGTGTACACAAGTGTACACACGCACACACAGCGATGACTGACTGTAATCCTGTTTGTGTTTCCGGGCGAGTTCCGACAAGATCTTCTGTTAGGTAGACCCTGCAGACTTTGTTTCTCAGGGTGGGGGTCTGAGCCTCACCAAAGGGATTATGAGATTTGTGCATGTCTTCATTTTATTTAGACATCTTGTTCAGTGGCCATAGTTTTTGCCGGACATGCGCTTGTTGAATTGCTCAGTGATTGTGCTTGTTGACATATGTGTGCACCAAGCAGCGTTGTGGGGGTTTCAGGGAGTATCCACTCCATTCTCGGGGTCATGGCGTATAAAGTTGTAAGATTTGCATGTTGAACTAATTAGCAGGATTAGTGAGTCATTATGGTTAATGCGTAGGTTGAGTTTATAAAAGATATATTCTGTTGTTGTGTCTGTATTTATTGTCTTTTTCCAACGGAATATACATCATACTGCTACAAGCGTGCGTGCGCACACGCAAGCACGCACAGTCTATTGGTTCCATGTGTTTCAGAGCCACATGAAAGAGCTTGCTTATGGGGTTTCTGCATGTGTGTGTACGTGTGTTAGAACAATACAAGCTAGCTAGCATGTGTCTGTCTGTCTGCCCTGACAGCGTTCCAGCCTCAGATCCGGGATCAGTTGTTCGTATTGTTCTTCCAGACATGGGGATGTTGGCCGTCAGCATACTGACCTGGCGTCTGTTGGTACGGCACACACAGGTACGCACACGTTCTCACCTGGTTCAGTGTGTGATGTCATTGACCATGTCACCTAATATCTGTATAGTATAGACTGTATATAGACTGTATAGTAAGTGCTTGTAAGCTAACACACACACATGTATATAGACTGTATAGTAAGTGCTTGTAAGCTAATACACATATATGTATATAGACTGTATAGTAAGTGATTGTAAGATAATACACTTATATTTCCTCGCGGTCCGCTAATTTACCATTCTGTGTGTACTGAAAAAAGAACCCGGTACTTCTACACAGCCCTGGCTCCGTAAATAGGAGCATAGTGGTGCAGGCTGGACACAACAACAATATCCTAGCCTTCGCAATGCATTCCCAATGTGTGGGGCGGAGCTTTCAAGGGAGCATTGAAGGAAGAGGTGTTGTCGTTTGATTTGAGTTCAAATTTAGCAAGCCTTCTTGTGAATGCCTTGCTATACCTTTTAATGTACAGTGTATCTACTGGTCAACAGAGTTTGTTCACTGGACAAGTTAAAGAATCGTTTTGCTAGTGTTTTGCTAGTGTGTCATAAATTCAATATTCCATTAATATGTAAATATCTTTTAGTCAGGATTAGTTTAGCCAGGATTAAGTTATTAGGGATTAATTAAAGCAGGTAGTGATGCCTATTTTGTTAAATTGTTCTCACACACACACACACACGCACACGCGCACACACACACGCACACACACACGCACACACGCACGCACACACGCACACCCTCACACACACACGCACACACATTGCGACCACACCTGAACAGCATCTGCCTTGTATCTCAGACTCATTAATAGCATCTAACTGTGTTATGTCAGTCTCCATAGAGTGTCCTGTCTGTTGCTCTGTCTGTTAGAGCGTAACACTGTAAGATATCCATAACCCTAACCTAATAACACACACTCGCACACACACACATTGCGTATATGTATTGTCAACTTGTGTCAAGCTTCTTTAGCTGGATGTGTATCCCCATCACTAAGCCACCCGGTGCGTGACCAAAGAGACGTTATTGTGTGGTTATTTTCTATATTTTCTATTCATTTTTTAAAATATCTGTTCTTCAGCGACATGCAGAAGGGACGAGGACAGAGGAGGCAAGGAGAGAGGAGGCGAGGGGAGAGGAGGAAGCAAGGGCAGAGGAGAGAAGGAGAGAGGGGGTGTTTGAAGAGGACTTTGTTCTGGGGGAGGAGCTAGGGGGTGCGGGGGCGGCGCCTGAACAGAGGAGGCGTGTCCAGAAGGTACTGGAGCAGCTGTGGGAGGTACTGCGTCGGAGCCGACATCTGATTGGTGTTGCCACGAAGACCGGGGGGCGTGTCCTCATCACCTCCATGCTTGGATTGACAGGTAGAAGCGAGTCAAATAGGCAAAAAACGTTAGATAGAAATCTATATCTATTGATCAAAGGGTTTATTAACTGGAGAAGATAAATAATCTAAATCGATTTTAATCAAAACATTAAAAAAAAAAGTTTTTATTAGTGTACAAGTTTAATTTGGGTGACATCACAGGAACCTTAGTCAGGGATATTGTAGCCTGGATACAAGAGCAGTGACCTGCTAACTTGTACGCATTTAAATAATGAGTGATTTAGTTAGGTCGGTTAGTATCAAGCTAATGTAGCTAGATCGTTTCTACTGTTAGCTAAATATCCATGTTTGCTGTTGGAAATTGGAGACTACCTCTCCTCTCTCTCTCTCTCTCTCTCTCTCTCTCTCTCTCTCTCTCTCTCTCTCTCTCTCCCTCTCTCTCTCTCTCTCTCTCTCTCCAGGCATCATGATGCCGTCTCTTTCCTCCTTAGTCTACCTGCTTATGTTCCAGTGTGTGTGTACATGCTGGGCTGTTTGGGGACGCGTCCCAGGTCTCCTCTTCCGGTGTGTGTGTGTGTGCGTGCTCCTTTACTCCTCTGGACACCTCCTGTTGCTCCTCACCTACCAGCTGCCCTCAGTGCAGGAGTACTGCCCCCCCCACGACCCCTACAGCAGGTAATGACCACACGCACGCACACACACACACACACACACATATCTATATGCACAACTACTATTGTTAACCCTAAACTATATTATGCATGTATTTGCATAACAACAGTTAATATTAGACAAAATAAATGTAAGGAATACTAATCGCGATTATCCGCGATGCTAGCTGATTAGCCACAATGCTAACGGGATTTTCGGGGCATATAAATGTAAACAACATGTGTAACGGGAGAATTAGCCTAAGCCAGAGGGCTGGCCTTTAGTAGGTACTCAAAATGCTGCCACAGAAACTATGTCAAAGTGGCGGGAGCATATTCTATGATGATTTCACCCTCACCCTTTACTCGCGAGATCTCGTAGCACAAGATCTCGTCAAACAAATTGTTCTTGGAATTACCCTCCAGCTACCCTGACTGTTTTTCCCACCAATAAAACTATGCTGAAACATGGAGGCTACCCGAGTGAAGAGGCATGCTGATAGATATACACTATGTCTGTCAGCCTAGGGGAACACTTGGCGGGGAGTGGCATATAGACTCTATTCATGCATATCCTGTTTGGAAATATGTTGGGGAAGTATCTCCCCCTGCGGTTAATGGAAGTTTAACCTGCTAAATTAATAATAGTGTAATTAAAGCTGCACTGCTTAGCATCCTATATCCTTTGTTTGACCATTAGATGGCAGCACATGTAGGTAAACAATCATGTCCACCCTTTCCCCTTCACCATTAACCATTGCTCTTGACTAGTAAGAGTATCATCACTGTTACCAGCACACCTAATTAGCTCACCTTGTAGCGCATTCCGCTTTTAAGCGCTGAGCTCGCAGGTTTGAAATCCCAGTGTTCAAATCAATTTTTGTTTTTTTACATTATATATATTTTTGGCTCAGTGGACAGCTATATCTATGATTATGTTCAATAGGATATACATTGGCTCTGAACCCCGTCAGTCAAAGTAGGCGGAACTTCCAAATTCAGTCCGTACTCAGCAACAACAACAACTGTGGAAATGGTTATATCTACAATAGTGAGAGAGGTGGTCATAAATGGTGTTGAGGTCTGAGGATAACATTTAAGTAACCATTTTAATATAAAATATCTGTTTAAACATTGTAGAATGTGGGAATATTAGGTAGTTCATCTTTAAATAAAATATTGATAAATATATTTTAAATCATAAATGATATTAAAGGTATTATATTGTCCACAGAACCATACAATACCACTAATTTCCACCTCATCTTCTAAATGTTTATGTATTAAAACAATGCATGTAACGGGTGAGAGGCAAGGAGTAGGGCAGCATATAGTGGTTTGGGTGTTGACTTTTCATAGCAAACCAACAGTGTTTTGGTAACAATGGTTTTACAGTTTGTTTTACCACTTTGCCAGTAATCAATAATTTGTTGTGCATTTTACAGTAAGCAAGGTGAGGAACACTATGCACTATGCTTTACTGTTTCTTTTTTTGTAGGTTTCTTTTTTTGTATTTTGCTTTGATTGGAAGAACTTTTTTTAAATTGTATTTCATACTGTAAAAAATATTTATAATTGTATTCAATGATTCCAATGTCTCTGTTTGTAGTATTTGCTCTACTAGTCATTTTACAGTTACTGTATGTTTAGTACTATAATGAAACCTGTATCACATATTTTGTACTACAATATTTAATGATTGTACAAACAGCTACACAATGATGCTATTGGCACATTGTGTGTCTGATCTAAACTAATGTTCCTATGGTATTCACACTAAATTTGTAATTTGATCCATTGATCCTGCAAGTGCACAGTTTCTTTAAAGCATGATGCAATGTTTTGAACATAGGACAGCCTGTGTTACAAGTGGCTACCGTTTTATGTTTTGTATCTAGAGTTGTGAAAAATGACACCACGATTGTGAATTTTGGGGCAAAGTGGTTAAAAAAAATTGTAACCACAAAGGTAATTACACTACAGTAATCGAGGAACACATCGTTAAAAAAATAAATGGCATGTCAAGCTTCGTTACTGTAAATCATTTAGTTTTGAATGTCGAGAATACATGCATATTGCCTGTGCTTTTGTCATTAATAATATAATATAGTATTGATGTGATGATATTTAATGTACACTGTGTGTGTGTGTGTGTGTGTGTGCGCGCACATGTGTATGTGTGTGTGTGTGTATTTGTGTGTGCGCTCACGCGCGTGTGTGTGTCAGTGTGTTTGGCATGGTGTCTGCTGTGTCAGTAGACTGTGCTTCTCCCTGGAGGTTAAAGGTCAACACGACACTCAGCTGGTTTCACTTCGTGCATCCTCTGATGACTCTGCTGCTGTACTACACTGTCGCAAGACTGGTACACACACATGCACACACACGCTCACACGCACACACAAACACGCATACATACACACACACACTTGAATACGCGCACACACACGCACGCACACACACACACACACACATACACACAGTAGCAGTGCCACCTTGTAGGCAATGGTAAAAGCGATTGGTCTCCTCAGGTGACCAATGACGGAGAAGAGACTGCAAAGAGGGAGGGGTTACTAGTGGCTGATGACACCATGGAGACCGACGACACCGTTGTGACTGACGTTGATGACATCACCAGTTATGTTGCCGCCAGCGACACCACCGCGACGGGGCGGAGGCAAATGTGGAGGAGCACACACTATGCAGAGAAAGAGGTGCACACACACACATACGCACACACACACACGCACACGTACACGCACACACACACGTGCACATCCAAACGCACATGCATACACGTAAACGCACACGCACACACACACATATCTGTCCATGTGTGACACACATTCGTTCCTGTCAATCCACAGGCGCTCTTATCAGCCAATGACAGTCCTTCCGACTACTGCATAACCCCGCCCCTTCACGACGCAACACTGGAGTCCGACACCCCTCACTACTCTCTCAGCCAATCAGGTTAGTCCCTCATGCGGAAGTCAGCGTCTGGAGGTGGACGGTTCATACGTCACATTCTGTTGCATTCTACAGTAGACACGGTAGAGACCCGAGACTGGGAGGATGATGATGGTGATGACGAAGCAGAAGACGATATCGCTCGTCGCGACGATGCAGATCTGCGGTCGTCAGCGTTCCGTTTCCTCCTGAAGCAAAGTTACGCCTGCGCTCTGATCGCCATGATGGTGAGACCACTTGACCAATACTCCATCAATAGCTGTCAATCACCAAAAAATGTACTGTATGTACAATGTGTGTGTGTGCGCGCGCAGGTGTGGTCCGTAACGCACGTGTCCTGGCTGACGTGTGTGTTGCTGTTGTGGTCGTGCGTCCTCTGGATGTTGCGCGAGAGGCGGCGCTACACGATGATGTCATCGCCCTGGCTGGTCGCCTACGGCAACCTTCTGCTGCTGCTGCAATATGTCTATTGCTTCCCCACTCTGGGGGCGGAGCCGGGCCAGGAGGCGGAGCCGGGCACCGTTGTGAGACAAAACGTTCCTGTCAGAGAACTGCTCTCAAAGGTAATGATGACTCATATTTGATAATACATATATTCAGGTTGAATTTTCCAACAATAACAGTGATTTGAGCACTATAAGATAATATAAAATTGTAATTTTAAATGTGTATGTTGGATGTTATTTTAAACATTTAAATTGCAGCAAACAACTGTTTTCTATGTATAGATAAAATTGAGTAATCTGAGTTTACATAGCCGGGCATATTGGTACGTGTGTGTGTGTGTGTGTGTGTGTGTGTGTGTGTGTGTGTGGCCCATGGAGCGTTTTGTTCTGAGACCCTGGTGGACACAGTGACATCTAGTGGCAGAAAGTCATATAGATGCACATTCATTCATTTTATCCTGAATTATACCTGTAAGCATCCTTGCGTAAGCCTAAAGCTGGGAATACACTGCGACGAAAATGATCGTGGACGATTGTAGCCCTCACACTGTACGATCAAATGGTCTGTCCAGACGGTTGAGTCCTCAAAGTTTAGGTGCTCACACTGTACGGGCCGACCGTCAAGCCCGTACAGTAAGCCCGTCATTAAGCGTCTGCTTAATGACATTCATTGTAATTGTGTTGATAGGTTTTGTGTCTGCTGACCTTCTGGCTTCTGTTGCGTCAACACCGCACAGAGACGAAAGAACGACAGACAGACAGGCTCCTGTCTGCTGTCAGCGTCTACAGAGAGGGTGAGACACCTGTCTGTCTGTCTGCCTGACTGATGTACTATGTACTGTATAGGCAGCTTCTGGTGGATCATTATGGAAATGTAGACGTGTTTGTGTGTGTGTGTGCGTTTTCTCCTGCAGGGGAGCGCAGCGGTGAGGAGCAACTGGAAGGGGGACAGGTGGAGGTGTTCGGAGGAGGCCGGGGGAGTCAGATGGAGGTGCTGGTTGCCGTGGTAGCCAGGATGTTTGTGAAGTACTGGATCTACGTGTGCGGCACAATGTTTTTCTTCGTTAGCTTCGAGGGACGCATCGTTGTGTATAAAGTTATTTATATGGTTCTGTTCCTGGGCTGTGTTGCACTATACCAGGTAATGAACTGCTGCTATTAATAATAATGATGTTGATCAAACTAAGTTCTGGTAATATTATGAATTTAAACTTGTGCGCGTAGTTGAACTATGAGCGCTGGCGTGCCTTGCTCCGGGGGTTCTGGGTCGCCGTGGTGGTTTACTCCATGCTGGTGCTCATTCTGGTTTACACCTTCCAGTTCCCCTCGTCCCAGCATACGTGGACTCACTACAGCGGTCTGAGCAAAGACAGGTACCACTCTGAATTTACACTAAAATACATTATGGTCCAATCAGAATCACTCACAATACAATATGATGCTGCTAATACGACGGTGTGTGTGCGTTACTGTGGCGTTGGTTAGACCCTGTGTTTAACCTAGGCTGGTGTTTGCAGTGGATCTAAATGTAATCTTACTGCAGGTTGGAAGATCTGGGTTTAGAAAAGTTCTCTGTTCCTGTTCTGTTCACACGAATCCTCATGCCAGCTGCCTTCCTATTGGTACACACGCGCATGCACGCATGCACACGCACGCACGCATGCACGCACACACACACACACACACACACACACTAACACACATGCATACACACCTACTTACATGTCTCTACCATCCATTACTAATTTGTGTGTGTGTGTGTGTGTGCGTGCGTGCGTGCGTGTGTAGGTGTGCATTGTACATCTTCATTACTTTCATGAGCCATTCCTTGTATTGACCGACCTGAAGACTGTGGTCAACACACACAACAGTACGATCACCAGGTACGCGCACACGCGCGCGCACACACACACACACACACACACACACGCACACACACGCGCACGCACGCACGCACACGCACGCACACACACGCACACACAATTTCAATTGGGTCCTTTAGTAGAGTAATCCATTTATAAGGAGCATGTTTTGTGAATGTACTGTATACATCTAATAATAACATATGAATACAAATGTGTGTCTGTCTGTCTGTCTGTATGTGTATGTAGGCTGGTTCATTCTGAAGGGAGTCTGGTGGATCTGTCAATGACGTCACCTCCTGCTCCTGTGGAGGAGGAGAAGGAGAAAGAGGAGGAGAAGTGGCAGGATGAGAAGACAGAGGAGGAGAAGGACAGTTACCCCTGCATGTTTGGCATGGACACCCCATCAGAGGAGATGACAGGTGACTTTTATATGTATTTACATTTACAGGAGATTACATCATATATTTTATACCAAATTGGATTAAAAATATACATTCTGACAGTAAATATATACTTAAAAAAATAAAGACCATAAAGTTGCATGTCCCTCTCCTCTCCTCTCCTCAGACCTGCGCTCTTCCTGGTCTCTGGTCATTGACAGGCTGACGGTCTTGTTTCTGCGTTTCCTTGTGTCGCTGCAGGAGTTGCAGCGCCTCCTCTGGTGGCTTCTGGAACTGCACATAATTAAACTGGTGTCTGCGTACGTGATCTGGGTGTCTGTTAAAGAGGTAATGATCTGATTGATTTGATAAAGTCATGGGATTGATTCAGTCAGATTAGATATGATTTAATTTTGGCTCCAGATATGATTTTATTATTTTGCATTGCAGTTTTGATTTAGGTTTGGTTTGTGCGTGTGTGTGTGTGTGTGTATATATGTATATAAGGTGTGTTTTTTCCATGTGTGTGTTTAACAAAACTGCGTGTGTGTGTTTCAGGTGTGTTTGTTTAACGTGGTCTTCATGGTCAGCTGGTCCGTGGCATTGCCACGGCGACAGTGGCGTCCGCTGGCGTCCAGCATGTGTGTGGTGTGGACGTGCGTGGTGTGTGTGTGCAAGATGTTGTACCAGCTACACACAATCCAGCCACACACATACTCCTCCAACTGCAGCCTGGTGGGTCACACGCACACGCACACGCACACACACACGCACTAGCACACTAGTGCTGCTAGCCATGTTAGCAAAATGCTATGTCTCGCTCTCTCTCTCTCTCCACAGTACAACCTAGTGATGCTCGGTATGTTAGCCTACATATGTACATGGTCCAGGTATCGTTCTTTCATTGGTTTTTTTGTTTATATTAAAAAAAAAAACGAGAAAACAACTCCTTTTCCGTTTTTTCGTTTTTTCAGAAAAACGAAAAAACGAAATATTGAGTTGATTTTTGGTTTTCTCGTTCCTGCACGGAAATCAGAAAAACACTTGTTATTCCGATTTTTCCCTGTGGGCGGTGCTATATCTGGAATGCCTCTCATTGGCCAAATACATGGGATACGCAATAATTATTTTTATTTTTAAGAGTTTTCCTGATATAATATGGTACAGTTTCACAATCTACTTTAGATGTGTTAGCCTAGTAGGCCTATACAATCTGTCATCCTATTATTTGGCTTAACTGACTGAATACATTTATTGAACTTATGAAGAAGATCAAATGTAGGCCTATTGTTATACTTTTTTAATGCAATGACAGTCATCAGGGTGGTTATAGAGGCTGATTTAGGAGAGGGAGAGGTAGGCCTACCCTTCTCATCGTCTTTCTCTACAGTAAACTGAGGAGCATTTGGCGTTCCCTCACAATATTTTTGTGATAAAAATACATATTAATAAATATAATAAATTACGGCTGGGCTTGAGGCTGTGCTGGAGGCTGGACTGGAGGAGGGGCGTGGGACCTCACTGGCATTGCGTACCATTATCATATCATCCCGATAGTCTACTTTTGCTCTATTCTATTTTATTTCTGAGGATGCCATTCAAGACACTCATTGACAAATACGCTATGCCATTGCAATGCATGAATGAACATGAATGAATCAGCTGCTCAATTAATTGTACTTTTAACTTGG
>JAOEGT010091246.1:0-13979 GCA_025447795.1 Speoplatyrhinus poulsoni | reverse complement strand
TCCGTGTTGTGGTTGCTGCCCGCTACTGGCAAGTGCACCGGGTTATTTTGACCCATAGGACAGCGGGAGGGTTAAGAGAGCTTTCACACCTATGGTTCGTTTTTGTTGTTCCGGATTAGGGTTTGCTTCAATACAAATTTTCCGATTTTATTTTGTTGCAAGTATCAGTCTGGAATCGCTCAATTCAAAATGCTGTCAACTATTAGGAAAACAGTTGGCAAATCAGCTGTCATCAGAAGTTTTTACTCTAAAATGACATCATCAGTCAATGTTGTACTGGTTTCTGCCAGAGCTCTAGCTGATTTTAAACTTTCTGATTGGATGAGATAATCAGTCTTATCATATGTAAGGAAGTTTGATTTGAAATGTATTAGCACGCCTTCATGACAAGCACATTTGAATGGTGGGGTTCCAAATTTATGATTACGCAGAAGTGAAAAGGGAGCTGGCAGTATGACAAGGCTTTTGTAACACCATGTTAAATCGACTGCAGATCCCTCAATGGCATTAGAGGTGTGTTGTTCACCAGGTTGGACTGTAGACTGCAACATCAATTCACACTGATTTTGTCTTACTTTTAAAGACCATCCATTCAGAACTATCAAAGCTAGTGAAGAAGCACTCGGAACAGAAGGGAGCAGAGCAGGCCATGTACAAGAAGATGCTTGGGAATCCTGCCAGTCTCAGCGGCAACACACAGAAACACTGGGCCAAGTCCTCCTGGGTGAGAGACTGTATGGCTGTACTTTGCAACAGGACATACAATAACTTGTGTTTTATATATTTCACATGGTTGTGTATATTAATTATAAAACAAATATGCAATTTAAAACTAACAATGCTAACTCTCAATGCTGCATGTTATACTTTTATTCTAGTCCTGTTGTTTTACTATCATCATTTTTATTTTTTGTTATTCTTGTTTTCCCAGGGCTTTAGCTGGAAGTGGCTATTTGGGGCAACTGCTGTAGCCATTGGTGGTGTAGCACTATCTGTTGTCATAGCTGCAAGAAATTGACCCATACCTACAGCCGCAAGTCCAAGCTCCTTCAAAGTTAACCTAAAGAAGAAACCCCGTGGTTTTCTGACACTGCTTTTTGAACTTTTTAAAAGTGGTGGAAATACTAGTAGCTCAGTCACATTTTCACTGTGACTCTTTAATTTTCTCTGCTATGTTTGAGAACTATATTGTCTACACTGTATTACAGCAAAAGTAATTGACACACAAGTGTAGGCCGATCCATATGTCACATTGCAAGTTACACTTTTTTTATAGTGATTTTATTAAATTATTTGTGCGCCAAAATATGTCAGATTTATACTATCTAAAATACTTTTCCTCAAAAACAATATACCCTGATATGGCTAATTTAATATTGCAAATTGTTTGTGGTTTATGCTTCTGTCATTAACAATTGTCAAGATGTGGCTTGTGTTTTAGGCTTTATCCTAGCTCTAGTCTCAAGTAATGTACATATAAGCATCTGCTCTGTCATCATAATGCACTAGTATTCTCTATTACTACCATCTTGTTCACAAGTTCCTGTGTCATAAGTATATACTAGGTAAGGACAGACAATTGGTAGAGTTTTGTGTTTGGCTGTAAGTGACACAAAAATCTATATTTACTATATTCTGTATTTTTTTCTGACCAAATATTTAACAATTACCCCAAAAATGAATCCTTTGGGTTAAATGTATAGTTTTTTTTCTATAATGTATATTGATTTATTTGGATATGATTGTTTCTTTTTTTTAGCCTATCATTATAATTTTTTATCTTCACCATCAGCTGTCTCCACTTTATCATTACCACATTATCTTGATTTGTAATTGCTGAATAAAAGTGAACCATTATCAATATTTCTTAAGATATCCTTTTTCCACCATAGATCTACAGTGTTATATTTCAGTTCAGAGTGTTTGTAAATATTTTACGTTTATTTTTTTAGGTTGAAATATTCAATTACTCTAAAATATAGACTGCTTTGCCTTGTTTACTTTTTCTCATAAACTGGACCTCTGCCAATTAAGCGTATTGTGGGGTTTTGTCTATATATTTGTCACACGCTGACGTTTCTTTGACGTAGTTTGATGACCTAATGTTTCCCAGTTCTAGGTTCCTACGCACATCTACGCTTTCCTAACTTACTCGTAATGCAACCCTCTAAAAAACTGCATCGCCTCAATGGTGTATTATATAATCCTATTTATACCTATGTCAATTCTAACCGCGTCAAATAAAAATAAAATATTTAATATAATTGCAGTTGTACATTTTTTATTAAATCAATGATCGTTTAGGCGTAATGTTAATTCTGACAATTTTGTAAACACGTGGGCTACCGGTTTATTATTACTGTGTGACTTCACCACGCACTGGACGGGCATTGAATATTCATTAAAGCTAGGGGACTTCGGCTTTTACGACAGAGTGCGTGCGCGTGTTGGGAATGGTAGCAAGATGGCGGCGTTGAAGGAGGAACAGTGTTACGGACTGTCCTGTGGAAGAGTGAGCAATGGCAGTAATGTCTCGGTCTTTCACGTGAAACTTACTGACAGCGCGTTCAGGGCATTTGAAGGTTATCAGAGCAGTAAGGTAATTGTCTGTTTCATTTAAAATGACATGTTAATTTGCTTGTTAATCTATCCTGATATCAGTGACAGGCTGAGTCGAGGTCCATATAGTACTACTGCCTTCTTGCTATCATAGCAACAGCAGGCTATATAGCTTTAGAATGGGGCTTGATGGCCATATAACAAGTCAGGCTAAAATGGTATTTGATGATTGCTACCCTGCTTTAAGTACCTTTACAGCCAGAACCAATCCTGCTTTAAGTACACCCAGAAACAGGCCACGATGTTTTTAATTAGAGAACTTACTTATGTTTGAAGTAAAGTGCTACTGTATTTGGTCACGAGCCCAGCTTTATTATTGGGATGTGTTTTTCAGATAGCAAAACACTTCCCCAAAAGTTAACTTGTCTAATGACCTACCGTAGTACGGTACCGTAGTGTGCTACATGTTGATATTCCAAATGCAGTGTCACTGTTAATCAGTAACTGCTGCTGTATGTAGATGTCATTTTTCTTTCCCCCTAAAGTTTGCTGAGCTGTCAAAGATATTATCTATTGTAGGTTTCTGAATATTTGTCGTACTGTTTGGAAATTAAATGACTAGTACAGAAGATTTTTATTGACAAGTGTTGAAAACATGGTGGATGATAATTTTTCGAAGGCATCCATTACTCAATCTAAAGACTGCTATTCTTCACGCCACCATAGATCCACACGTCTATAGTTTATGGCTTACATTAAGCAGTTAAAGTAATTCAATATGTTTAATATATGGCTATAACGTTTTTGAACCCTGACGTGGTTCTGTTGTTGCTAACTATGCTCATTTTTGTAGCTAGCGGGCTATTCAGATAGCCATCTAACGTTTCAAGTGCTATAAATATTTGACTGGGAAAACTTTGCCAACAGGCTAAGGGGACAGGGTGTAATCGCCAACTTCAGTAGTTCTGTACAGCTTTACTAATTGGTGTGACAACTGACGAGTAGAGAATGACTGGTTCTAGTGTGTAGTGTATTGCCTCAATTAGACACAAAGAGGAAGTAACTAAGTGTTGGGCCAGCAAATAATGTATGCTCAAATGTTAAATTGCAACAACATGTGCTTTCTTGTCGTGTTGACTTCTTTCTTACTTACTACTTTTGTGCATTTTCATCGTGTTTTTGTTATGGTAGAATCAATGTAAATTGTTAAGTGCAAACCTTTTGACATGCTGTGCTTCTGAATCATCAGGGAAATGCGTATTTTTTTTTTTTTTTTTTTTTTTTTTTTTTTACACTTGTATGAAAATCATGCAGTCATTTGGACAGTTACTGATGTACACAAGTTGTATTTATTGTCCCTACAGCTGCTACACACAAGATTGTTGCATCAAATTCTCATTATGACTTGAGTTTTTGGGGGTTGTGTGGTGAAGGTTGACTCGTTTTGATTTAATCCCGACTTGTCGTCTTGGCCTTTACCTGCTACACTAAAATCACTGATACTTTTGGTTTGCAACAACATACGCCACTACATTGTAGAAAAGATTTCTGCAGGGGCTTTTTAAAAGGCTGGCTTTTAGTGTGTGTATAGCCAAAAGGGGTTTTGGCTCTAACTCTGACTTTATAAATGGCACGTACTGGTATCATTTGTCCAGACTTGTTTATTCTTCTTAGCTTGCATCATATCTTAAGTCAAGGGCAGAATTAGTTGGACAACATGTATTTGTGTGTTGGTTATTAATTTGGCCTGTAAGATAATATATGGACGTTAGAAGACACAGGCTTGTCTGTCAAGGACAGGCAATGGCTTTTCTTTCTTATCTTGTGAATAGACTATACTGATACACATATTGTAAAATATTTAGAACTTTTATTAGGCACTATGCAGACAATGCAGAAGATACTATTTAATTTACATAAGGATAGAGATGGCAAAAGTACACACATTCAGAACTTAAGTAGAAGTACAGATAATTGTGTTTAAAGATTGATGGTACTGATTCTATACTCAAGTAAATAACAGTACAAGCTCTGACATTTATTGAAAAGTAAAACGTATAAGCATTTGTACCGGCTGCAAAAGCTAACTGAACCTCAAGAGTGTATATTAATATTATAATAGCTTACTTCTCAATAGTTTTGTACAATTGATAGTCTCTCTCACACAGTGAGCACAGCAGCAGTATACTGTATGTGGGATAATCTGGATGATTTTTCATTGCTTTGGCACACAATGCATTCAGTGACTATACCTCTTGCAAATTTCATGAATTCTCTTCTCACTCAAACTACCACCAAAACTCTGTACCATACTGGCCAATATGTTACTCTTTTCAAAACTGTAGACTGTGGCATTCATGGTTTCCATAAAATGAACCGAAAGACTCCTCCTGTTTTCGTCTTGTTTAGGCCTAGGTTAGGGTAGGCTATGTAGGCCAAAGAAATGTACAATAACCTGGTTGCGTAAGTGTGCACTCCTTCTTATAACTGGGGATGTGGCTGTGTTCAGAATTAGCCAATCACATTCAAACTCATGTTAAATAAAAGTCATTACACACCTGCCATCATTTAATGTGACTGATTAATCACAAATAAAGTTCAGCTGTTCTAGTAGGATTTTATTAACGTTTTCTTAGTTGCATCTCAGAGCAAAAGTCATGGTCCACAGAGAGCTTCCAAAACATCAAAGGGATCTAACTGTTGAAAGATAGATGAAAGTCAGGAGAAGGGTACAAAATAATTTCCAAAGCATTAAACATACCATTGAACACAGTGAAGACAGTCATCAAGTGAAGAAAATATGGCACAACAGAGACATTACCAAGAACTGGACGTCCCTCCAAAATGGAAAAGACAAGAAGAAAACTGGTCAGGGGGGCTTCCAATAGGCCTACAGCAACATTAAAGGAACTGCAGGAATTTCTGGTAATTAATGCCTGTGTGCTACATGTGACAATATCCCGTATTATTCATATGAATGGGCTATGGGGTAGGGTGGCAAGACGGAAGCTTTTACTTTAAGAAAAACACCCAAGCCCGCCTGAAGTTGGGGGGAATGTGTTGTGGTATGAAACAAAGGTTAAACTTTTAGGCCATAATGCCAAAATTTGTCGCAAAAACAACACTGTACATCACCCAGCGAACACTATACCCACAGTAAAGCGTGGTGGTGGTGGCAGCATCATGCTTTGGCGCTGTTTTTCTTCAGCTGGAACCAGGGTCTTAGTCAGGGTGGAGGGAATTATGAACAGTTCCAAATACCAGGCAATTTTGGCACACAACCTTCAGGCATCTGTTAGATGAAGAGGAAAGTCACCTTTCAGCACGACAACAACATAAAACACACACCCAAATCCACAAAAGCATGGCTTCACCAGAAGAAGAGTAACATTTTGGAATGGCCCAGGCAGAGCCCAGACCTGAATACAATTGAACATCTGTGGGGTGATTTGAACTGGGCTGTGCACAGGCGATGTCCTTGCAATCTGACAGATTCGGAGCACTTTTGCAAAGAAGAGTGAGCTAATTAGTGAGTGCTAATGGACTCCTACCCAAAAAAAACTGTGTGCTGTAATAAAATCTAAAGGTGCTTCAACAAAGTATTAGTTTAAGGGTGTGCACACTTATGCATGTTATTGTAAGGTTTTAATTTTTAATTTTTTCCTCTCGATTTCATTTTTTTTTTTTTTTTCTTTCTCAATTGAATTGTTCACATAGGTCATATTAAAGGTGGAAAAAGTTCTGACATAATTTATTTTCATCTCATTCTTTTACATCACAAAAACCTGGCATTTTAACAGGGGTGTGTAGGGGGAAAAAATATCAAATGTAAACATTGCGGTAACGGCAGTTGCTTGCCACGGCCCGAGGTTGGGTTAGCAACAAAATATCCCGCTTGCGCATTGAGCTTATCAGCTAGCATTAGCCGCAATTGGCATTTCTTACCTTTTTTTTTTTTTTTTTTTTGTCTAATATCTGTAATGCAAATCTGTGCATGATTAGCTTGTACCTATTATTATTATTATTATTATTATTATTATTATTATTATTATTAGGCTATGTTATTCCAATTCACTGTATAGACTACACCACCTATTGTAGGCTAGTATTAAAGTCTGCATATTTCTCCTATCCTACTATAACCACAGACATACCTACTCAATATTTGTTGAAATATATTTATGTGGATGTTTCTCCAATAATTGCCTACCAGCTTTATTTAGTTTATTTGTTGATATTGCACATACTGTAGGGCATATGCCTATTAGCCTACAGTATGGCATATGGTTTTAGTAAACAAAACTGTTTGAGTAATATTTTGTCATGAAGAAAAACGATTTTAAAATGATCCTCTATCATAATGAAAATAATCGATATTTAGGCCAAGTCGCCCAGCACTAGTTGAGTGTTTGTAATGGTGTTTTTGAGAACGAGTATTCGAGGAATTCGGGAATACCATAATTTATTCGAAGCCTGTAAAATGGTATTTGGGACAGCCATAATTCTAATTTATTGAGATGCTTTTGTTGCCTCACCAATGCTTTGATCAACCAGGATTGCATCTACACTGTACAGGGCAGAACACACTTAGAAAGCTCTGTCCATTATTTCCAATTATTAGTCCTCCAGGTTTTTTGGGTTTCCGACAATTTGCACAAAGTAGTCTGTTATTCCATGTTTATGGATGTGCAATTTGCTATTGATTTTCACTTGACTGTTATGAGCTGGCTATTGGCTGCATTCAGGTTACATTAAGTGAAGTGTTTTTTTATACATACACACACACAGAATTATAAACGCAACACTTTGTTTTTGTGAACAATATTGGAGAGAAATAGGTTTTTTGTGTACATAGAGAAAGTATTAGATCTTTGAGCTCAGCTCATGATGAAGGGGGGGCAAAAAGTGTTGCATTTTATAATTTTGTTAAGTGTATATGTAACTCCCCACATTTCAACTGCTTTTGGGATGTTCTAGGACATAATGGAGATTGGTAGGGATGTTGGTACTTGACACTGATCAGCCTTGTGTGGTTATGGTTAGTGAAGAATTGCTGACTCTCCACTTTCAACAGATCGAAAGGGACACTGCAAGAGATTACTGTAACCACATGGACAAACTATGATTCTAAATGTCACTGTATTGGTTGACAAGAAAGATGGATGTAGTTGGGTTGGGCCTATTTGTTGATGTTATGCTATTATAGGAAAATATTTTAACATTGAATTAATACTTGCTAAAATCACTGAAAATAATATCAGTAGTGATCAACAAGACACGGAGAGCCCAAAAAGAAATTGCTCTGAAATCACATGATTTGGCGCTGGTTAAAGTAAAGCTACAACTTGCAGTATTGCTGAACTTAACATGAAATGTGGGGATTTCTGTGATGGTTCAGAAAGAACCCTTCTTTCTGTCTGTGGTTGGCACACTAGGAATCTAATTTCAGTACACAGTTCTTCTGCCCTCCAGGTATCATCTCACCTGATAATGTAATTTGGGGTGTTTTTGATTTGGGTTTTTTCCAGAAATAGTTGTAATTCTATAACATACAGTATATGGTGTCAAGTTGACCCTTTTCTCATGCGCTGTGCCATACCTCATAATAACCTATAATTCTTATATAATAATTCTATCTTTACAACTTCAAGACCCTTGCTATCATTAATCTGACACGCCGATTAGAGTTCTTGCCTTTTACTTCTTACAGTAAATTTAAGCATTTATTACTTTTCAAGAAATTCCCCAAAGAATAGAATAATAGCACAACTCTGCTCTCTTTCTAGTGCCAGTTTCATTTCCTTTTAGTTTTTTCCCACTACAGTGGCCCATGGGGTTTTCATGAACAAGTTTCACATTACAAATGCATGAGGTTAATGTTCTCTGGCAAGCTTTTCTTCTAAATGTGACGTGAGACTGCTGAATGAAAATGTCCTTAAAGTCTCTAGGGATGTGCAGGCATCATGGGGACACAGCACAGATAAAACAAACGTGTGCAAACAAATGCTTGGTCATTCCAAATGTATAATGGAGTGGGGGCATGACAGCAACTGCATGATACAATTAAGTAATAAAAAGTTATAAGGCCACATTGTTTTCATATTCTCATCTTATCCTCTGTGACCAAAATCTACTGTATTTATACAGTTGACAACCAACCACTCGTAGCCAAATAATTGAATTTAAGTCACAGACCTGTGGTGTTGCATTGGTCAGCATCAATAGCAATTAAAATCGTATTTTCCTGAAGCATTTGTAGACTTTTATTTAAAAAAAAATTTTAGCACTGCACTCTCATTCAGTGTGAGGCTATGTGCCTCAAACTCACTGTGGGTTTATAAAGATGATACACAGATTACTTTACACAATTTGAGTTGATAAGGGAGGGTGTTAAAAATCAATGTAATTTGTTCTTGCTAGCTGTATTCACTAGTAGTGTTTTGATTTTGTTCTCTTTTTGCTTTGAAAAAAAATCATTGTTTAAATATATATTTTTAATGAAATCTTACTGACCCCAATAAGATTAGTTTAAATAAAAGTAGGCTAGTAGTTTACGGTACATAGTAGTTACACACACTCTGGTGTAAACAAACTATTTTGTGAGAAATATTAGGCTAGCGCTATAGTGTTAAAACCATTTGAACTAAAAATATAGGCTAGTTGCTAGTTTTTTACAATATTGTATTTGCGTTCCCAGGAAATTAATGAGAAAGATGGGTGCTTGAAGTGGCTTTAATTTTCTGAGAGTTTATCTAGAAAACTTGAAAATGAAAGCTGTTCTAAATGTTTTCTTTCACTACTGCATGTCCATTCTATACCCAGCTGGTCTCTATTCTGTGGGTTGGCGGCTCTAGATAAGGCTGTTGCGTGGCCTTGCCATCGAGCCATGATCAGTAGCCGCACTGTCCCTAAGGTTAGCTTGCTCTGTGGAACATTCTGGGCTCAAGTCCCAGAGAATAGTGACATGTCAGCAGCCAATTCAAATGAACAGGCTGAGTGTTGCACTATGTTAGCAGGGCTGGATAAGGGGGAGGGGGAGGGAACAGGGTGGGGGAGCTATATTCGGTGTTCTGTTCAACATTGCAGTTGTACACCATAGAGCCCTGCTCCATGAAAGGTCTGGTGTGATTGGATAGGCTAGCAGGTTTATGGATCCACATCCAAGTTAAAAGTTTTATAAAACATTTAGTGTTGTGTCAGCTTTTTGTGATGTAAGGCTTGAAATGCGTTCTTATGAATTCTGCTGCCTATGATTAACTGAACATGGCAGATCTGGATTCTTGCTCAGGCCTGTTCATTTGCTATGTTTGTTGTGGGAGGGATAATAATACATATTTTCTCATTATTTGGGTGGGGGGGCTCAATTGAAATGGAACTTTTACAGGCAAATAATTAGCAACACAAGCCTTAATGCAGCAAAATCCTTCCAAGCTACAGTGCACTGACTACATTTACAGTTCCACTGCAGGGACCTCCCAGGTAAGGTGAACGTTTAGAGCAATGGCCCCCTAATTGGCCTACTTCTCGTTTGCCTCAGGAAAATGGCATGAAAGAGTATAGGACTTGTTCCTACAGTGGGGAAAACTGTTTAAAATGGACATTTCCCCTTTTCTTAGGTTGACAGTTCCTTGAGAGCCACTCATCCCACCCTCACTTCCGCATAGTGTGCTGATGAAAGGCTACAGCTGCTTTTACTACTCTACTGCAGTGCAACTTTATCGGTTTGAACCACGGGCACTTTATTTTCCAGTGTTTTCAAAGTGTTAATATTGCACGCAATTCCGCCTCGGTGTTCAGACGAGCTATGCGAGGTCGAATTGGGTTTATTGTTTGCCCCATATTGGCACAGCAGTAGTGCATGGTCACACAGCCCTGGAATCATGTGTAGGGACATCATGGGGTAGGGGCTTCATGATAATACCAATATGACTGATCATTAATCAGATAAAAGCAGCTGGAACTTGTGCCCCCAAAAACTGCAATTATTTTAGGGCTGGGGATTCATTTTTGGTATGACACCTGTGAGTGTCTTAATCAACGAGCAATGCTGAGGTTAAGTAAATCAACACACTATTTAAGTTGGCATTTCTCATCTGTTTACTGTTTTTGTGCTTTGAACGCTTCAGTAAGAGCGAATAGAGCTTTGGTGCGGGCGGGGGGACACGGTCACATGACTACATGAAGCAAAACTCACGTAACCTGTTAAAAGATCTTTGCAGGCTTGTGCACACAGTGCAGGTTTTGTCAGATAAACATCCTTAAAATTTGAGGCAACTACTCATGAATTGAAGACTCATGGAGCCGCTGATAACGGTGCAGTAGTCCACTATTCGATTACAATTCATCTTAAATTGGCAAAGGTAAGAAGCACATTCAATTAATACATTCTGTCTGCACGGATTGTCTGGACTACTGTTATTGGTGGATACATTAGTCTTCATAGCTGCGTAGCTGCCTCAAATTCTAATTGTTGGACTGACAACCCACCCCACCTAACACTAACACACTGATGCTTTGACTACTCGCTATTGATTACTATTGAAGCTTTGAATAAAATAAAATAAATGGTATTCAAACCAGCCATAACTGGCTGACAAACTGTTTACTGCAGATGTGCTCTGCTTTGAACAGAGCAATTATTTTTAAAGCATGCATTTTCAACACACATGAAACAACAAACCGAAACAAAACATGTTTCAAACATGAAACAAAAAGTGCAATGCTTTTACTGATTTGGCATAAGTACTGTATGTGGCTCTGCAGTTGCTTGGGTTTAATGCTTATCTTGCTTCTGCTTTCTTGCCTATCTGAGCTATTGAGGAAGAAGAGTTTATAAGATTTCTTTTCAGATTTCTCTCTCGCAAGTTGACTGGCCCCCTGACTCCCATTAACGGCTACTAGGCCTAATGGTTAAACAATTCAAAAATGGCAACAAATGACATACCATGCATGTTGGCTGACCAGCAACATGCATATCATACATACAGCAACAACATGTTTTATGTATCCTTGAGCTCTAAGAACTTGAAAATGAGACTAGTATTTTAGTCTCCAACCACAATGACTTATTTATGTCTTATTTGGACGGCAGTAGTGCAGGTCATCTAAAAATGTAACTCTGGATCCATCTCACCTTATCTCTGTAAGGGTGCACAATATATCGACTCGTTATTGCAATATCACGTTGCGCAATATCATATCGAAAATGTTGCAGGAAGTGCAATATTCAGTTTATTTTGTGGCGAGATGCGTCCATTGGCTGTTTGGCTTAGTTGTGTTTGATATAGACAAAAGTAAGATGTGTGGCTGAGAAAACTAATGACATAATAGAGGTTGAAGAGGAAACGTTAGTGGCCAAAAAGAATGCCTCCTCAGTAGCTTGGAAAAACTGTTGTAGCAGTCCATTATGACTGTCGAAAATTAGTTATCAATATATTTTGATGCATTTTCCCATAACCCAAACCATTCCCATAAGTTTTTGCTCGTTTAAAAATATTGAAATTGATATTGCAATTTTCATGTTCAATATCGCAATAGCACATTTTGTAAATATACTCTGCCTTCTAGCTAAGAGTCAAGGTGTTTCTGAGCAAGACCACCTAATCCTTCAGCTACGAATCTGTGGTGTTAATGTCATGTACGCTGACATGCTCAGAATTTCTAGTTGTGCGGGAATCTCTGCCCGATAGAATACAGTCTAGAACACTGTTTGTATTTATGCTGCATGAATGTCAGGAAAGTCAGCTAGTCGAGTTGGTGAGCTGTAGTCTGCATATAAAACATTTAATTCCAGTGAATCTCATTGTTATACCATGGTGGTCAAAGGTGAAATAGTCTGTTTCATGTAGGTTACAGGACATTGTTATAAAATGATTGCTGATTAAGCACTCTGGTTGGTGGCTGGTTAACACCTCCCTTTTTGTCATCCAACCTATAATCGTTTGCGCAGGAGCACTGGTGACAAGCACGCAGGCGCGTTTGACACTGAAGCATAAACCATGCTTTGTGTGTGTGATTGTGTGTCAGTTATGCACAGCAATGTGTGTGGCCTGTGTGTAGGGATGGGTTAATATAAGATATTATTGTTTATCGTGATTAAAAATACTGACTATACTCTTACCGTGGTGAATGTCCATTATCGTGATAATCATGAATATCGTCACACAAGTGACTTGGAAAAAGTCACTTGTGCAGTCCAATTGTATTTATTTATTAGCCTGCATCTTTCCAGTCAATCGCCACCGTGGCTAAAGGCTCGGCTTGCCCATTGTGTCCCCTACATAAAAAAGATAATTCTGATTTGTTGAAATACTGCTTTCAAAACAAAAATCGCACACAAAAGATGCAGTACATGTCATGATAATGAAATTATTGTGCCATGATAAAGTGATTCCAGTATGTTTAATGCTATTTTAAGAGTTTAATAAAAATATAATTTTCGAGCCAGGATAATCGTGACCCATGCCTACCTGTGTTAGTAGTTAGTTGGTTGTGCTGTAGTGCGTGATTACTCCAAAAAAAGTTTAGGCTATTAGTGCAATGTTGTACACCTCCCACTGCTACTCGTCTAAAATGGGTTAACAGTGTCACTTAAAAAAAAATTGTATCCTGTTACTTACACAGAATAATCCTATTATCCTTTCATTTGCTGTTTGTTTGGATTTTACAGACATACGGTATATTATTGTATTTTTTTCTCATTAAATGAGTTGCAACTAGGGCTGGATGATATGGCAACATTATATTGCAATATATTAACAACATTAATACTTGATAAGCTCAGCACTGGCTGAATGTCTGTGGTGCACATCATAACACGTGACATAGCCAATTGTGTTTTATTCTTTCTGCTCTGCTTGAATACGATGAACTGACTGTTTTACCCTTAACATCAGTCAGTGACAAATGCTGTAATGTCTATCGAAATATCGGAAAAGTGTTAAAAAAAAATTATATTTTTATAATAGTTATGGGGGAGGGGATTATATCCCGATATACTGTATTGATATTGAATTATTGTCCGGCCCTATTTGCAACATGACTGCACGGCTGTTTGCTTGTACGGCTTCGTAGACTCATGGAGTTAGTTATGAGAGGTCCTGGTCTTGTTCTTTCCCAAGGGAAGGTGGAGTTGGATATGTGGATTGACCTCATAATATCCTTAACTGATGTAATAAACTAGTGAACGGTATGAAGCACATATTACCATGGGTAATATGTTGAGCCTTTTGCTTGTAACTCTACCCTAATGTTAGTATTTTTCTCTTCCAGGGCCTGTCATCACAACCATTGATAAGATTCACTGGAAACCAAGGGGTAAGACTCTTCTCTATCGCTTTATTGTATGCAGTGATGGGCAAGCTACATTGAAAATGTAGTGAGCTAAGCTACCAGTTACTCTACGTTAAATGAAGCTTAAC
>JAOEGT010091237.1:0-13979 GCA_025447795.1 Speoplatyrhinus poulsoni | reverse complement strand
CCATGGTTTTTACCTAGTTTTCCGTTGTTTCTTATTTCTTCTTGTTTAATTTAATTTGTTCCCTTCATCCTTTGTTCTAATGTTTTTAACTGTAAAGCACGTTGAGTTGCACATTGTGTATGAAAGGTGCTATACAAATGAAGTTTATTAGTATTATATTATTACAAAACTATATCAACATTGTCCTACAGGTGTTTCAAGGGAACCAGGACACAGATACTCCCGTACTGGGACTTTTACCGGTCCCGAGGGTTGCCCGATACATCCGGATCAACCCCCAGACCTGGTACATTAACGGCAGCATCTGCCTTCGGACTGAGATACTTGGCTGTCGTGTTGGAGGTACAGTGCTCTCTTACAGGACATACAGCCATACTGTGAATGAACTGTAAAATTGACAACACACTAAAATAGACCCTGAAAGGAATACACTTCATATTATTATTACTATATACAGTAGAATAGATCATATGCTGAAAATGATTTACAATTATGTCACTTTTAGCTAAAGTGATTTACAACACGTAATTACAAGATTACAAGGAGATTGGCATAGATTATACACCCACTAATTTTAAATGGTTAAGAAATTCTTTATTTTGGCATATGAACCTCTGTCTGTGATCCAGAGAGCTTTATGTGTGTCCTCTCAGATCCCAGAGACAACTACCACTCAGAGTCTAGATCTAAAGATGAGCTGGACTTCAGACACCACAACTACAAGGAGATGAGAAAGGTTAGAGAATGCCCCAGGGAGAGGTGGACTACCCCCAGATGATTGTTGGGCTGATTCATAGTCACACCACACAACCCCACACATCTGTATGTAACACTACAACGTCATACATGGCCTGTGGCCTCCAAGCTAATGCCAAAGGTTTTACTCAGCGAGCTAACAGCATGCAGAAATAGGTTTGTTATAGACCAAGTCTAGTATCTAACCCTCTCCTTGACTTCACAGCTCATGAAATCTGTGAACGAGGAGTGCCCAGACATCACACGCATCTACACCATAGGAAAGAGCTACAACGGCCTCAAACTGTACGTTATGGAGATCTCCGATAATCCCGGCAAGCATGAACTTGGTAAGTACAACTATACTGAAGAATGTCTTGCAGAGAAAGGCCCCTTCCAACATAAACAAACGGAAGAGATTGAAACAAGAAAGGTTTCTTTGTATTATTGACCTCAGAGGCTTGCTTTGCTGGTCAATGTTTGATTTGTGGCCTACTCTACATTTACCAAGAGCAAGAGCACAGCTAGTATCCAGTATCTTCAAAGACAATTGAAATACATATTATTGCTCTTACATCCATTTGAGAGAAAAAAGGTTACACGTTTACATGTGATTTGTTACATGGGTGTCGTGGATTATTTGACCCGTCTGCTTACTGCCTCCTTTACATACGTTTTCATATGTATTCATAGTTCATACTATAAATAAATAGTTTGAATACGTTTATGTTTCATGAACATTTTAAGGAAGAAAACAATATAGGTGAAATTCTGTGTTTGCCTTTGACTCATTTACCTAACTATTGAAACACATTAAAATATTAGACTGTTATTCTGTAAACTGTCCGTAAGCCTTTTTGCCAGTTCCAACCATATGTATTACTGTTTTATGACATCTCCTCTTGGCAGGTGAGCCAGAGTTCCGCTACGTGGCAAACATGCACGGCAACGAGGTTCTTGGACGCGAGCTGGTCCTGAATCTCATGCAGTACATGTGCCGTGAATACAAGAGGGGCAACCAGCGAGTGGTGCGACTGGTCACTGAAACACGGATCCACATACTGCCGTCCATGAACCCAGATGGTTACGAGGCAGCTCACAAGAAGGCAAGGAAGGAAGACATCATGACCCTGTGGTGTTAGACCAGTCCTAATGTTCTTTCATGCAATAAGTGAAGTAGAGAGACGTGTATTGAATGTGCTTCTCTCCCTGAAGTGTAAATCCACAGGTTACTCTCTATGGACATAATGTTATTCTACAAACCAAGTGATATTTTCATGATTCTGATATCACTTCTGGATTTGCCACAGGGCTCTGAGCTGTCTGGCTGGGGTCTTGGACGATACACCGTTGAAGGAATTGACTTAAACCATAATTTTCCGGATCTGAACAACATCATGTGGGACTCTCAGGAGGTAGCTGGGGACAAGTCCAAAGTGCCCAACCACTACATACCTATACCAGAGTACTACACCAAGGAAGAAGCCCTGGTACATACACTCTCTACTAAATAGGAGCCCTGGTAAAATAGATTAAGCACTGTACATTTGAGGAATACTGGTGTTCATTTCATATAATCTAGAATACCATGCCAAATGATTTAGTGTAGATTTAATCACAAATATTAGTGAAAGTACATTGTAATTGCAATAGGTGTTTTCTGTGGGGAGTTTAAGGTTGCCTTGGAACATCAATCCCACTGGCCTCCACAAATCTCCAAAACAGGAAATAGCACAAGAGCCAAAGATACTGACTTGTATAAACACTGTGTCAGACTCCATATTAATATCAAACATGTGTTGCAACTCAGGCTGTTACAAAAGTATACACAAATCCACTCTACTGAGAAGTAAAACATAATAAACACACAATTATCTAATACAGGTAGTATAGCTTCTCAAATAAATACATGTTTATTATAATAAATTATTAGCAGGGATGTTTATGTTTATCCCGTTCAGTGGTACTATATTTGTGCAGGAGAAAAGGCTTTATAAACCTATCAAAAGTGTAACTGTACCCCAGCTCTGAGCCCGACTCCACCCACTACAACAAAAATGCATCAAGGAGCTGAGTGAGGGGAGGGGAAGGGCTGAGAGGGGGACCACCATTAACAATAACATTTTAATTTGATGACGTATGAGCGTACTAAGTGTAACGCTGAAAACCAGCCAGGCCCTGGAGTGATTTATAACGGATATGACGTGTAGTTCTGTTTTCAGCATATGAAATGCAGATTTTTATAAAAACTGGAATTTGCCAATATTAACACCAACATGGATGTGTCTCATCACAGATCAGTCATTATACTCCGTTTACAGATGAAACAGATTGTTTCCTCAGTGTAAACATATGGTCCATACAAAGGTTATTGATAATGAAAGCTACTTTTCCAGGTGGCCCCTGAGACCCGGGCTGTGATCAGCTGGATGCAGGACATTCCATTTGTGCTCAGTGCAAGTCTACATGGGGGTGAGCTGGTTGTTATTTATCCTTTTGACTGCACCCGGGACTGGGCCCCTAAAGAATTCACCCCTACACCAGATAATAGTTTCTTCCGCTGGTTGGCCACAGTTTACGCCTCAACAAATCTGGCAATGGCCAATCCCGACCGTCGTATGTGTCACATTGATGATTTCCAGCAAACCAACAACATCTTCAATGGAGGGGCATGGCACACTGTTCCTGGGAGTAAGTACTCAGTGTTTCATTCTTGTCTATATGTTCTATAGAAAGATGTTCTTCACTAAACACAGCATTACTGTATTCAAAGACCTGACACACTAAGTACACGGTTATTCAAACACCTGAACACACTAAATACACACGGTTATTCAAAGACCTGAACACACTAAATACACACGGTTATTCAAACACCTGAACACACTAAATACACACGGTTATTCAAACACCTGAACACACTAAATGCACACGGTTATTTAAACACCTGAACACACTAAATGCACACGGTTATTCAAACACCTGAACACACTAAATGCACACGGTTATTTTATATATTTATAACACCTGTCCTGAACACATCTCTTATGGACAGGCATGAATGACTTCAGTTACCTGCACACCAACTGCTTTGAGGTGACTGTGGAACTGTCCTGTGACAAGTACCCCCATGCCAATGAGCTGCCTGTTGAGTGGGAAAACAACAAGGAGTCCTTAATGGTTTATATGGAGCAAGTCAGTAGCCTCAGCACTCAACCTGTTCTAGCATACTTTACATAACAGCCTATAGCCTCATTCATCCTACCCTATCTTAATCTAGTGTCATTTATTTACCAAGTGTTACTTTAACCTAATTTAACATTACCAAACAACTCTAATTTGGTATAGTTTAAGAAGCATAAACTAACCTAATTGTACTTTACATAACTGATTTATCCAGATTTAATGTGATAATCTAGTCCTGGCTGCCAATCTTCAGAGCCCTCTCCATTATGGATAGACATGTTAACATAAATGTTGTCTTGCATCATGTCGCTCAGGTTCACAGAGGAATCAAGGGTGTGGTGAGAGACAAGCTGACCAGGAAAGGAATAGCGGATGCCATCGTAAAGGTGGAGGACCACGACCATGACATCCGATCAGGTACACAGGGGTTTAGTTATTGCTCCTCTCTGTTTGTTTGAATGGCAGCCACACAGACCTGTGCCACATACTGTAGGCGGTAACATGGGGTACACTGTAATGACTGTATTTGCACTAGCTATGGACGGGGACTACTGGCGTCTGCTGAACCCCGGGGAGTACGAGGTGGTGGTGTGGGCGGAGGGATACTTTCCGTCCAAGCGGCAGTGCCGCGTCGGTATGGAGCCCCGCCCCACCATCTGTGACTTCAACCTGACCAAAACGCCCAGCCAGAGGCTGAAGGAGATCAGGGCCAAGGGAGGGAAGATTCCCCAAGACCTCCAGCTCCGCCTACGGGCCCTGAGATTACGGAAGCTCCGCACCAGCACCAAGGCCATCAACCGCCGACGGGAACAGACCCGGAAGGCTCGGAAGGCTCGGACAGCATGAGTGACGAGTGTGAGTGATGTGAGTGAGTGATGTCCATTTGGACATGGGAGTTAATAGTCTGTCAACTTGAGTGGCCATGCTTCTTTGCCACTACGTAACCATTTTAGGTGCCTCCCTCAATTTTCTTACTTGGAGACCGGTAGAGGTGGATCACAGCATTTTCAAATACTGGAACTGTAGCAAACCAGGCCTTTGCATATCCCTAGCCATATGTCATCAATGTTCAAATGTTTAAAGTCCTACAATTCGTACATACTGTAGTTATGAATGGAATATCAAGCTTTCCAGCAGTTACTGGGGAAAATATTTATAGAACCCGTCCTGCTTCAAGTCGACACACTTCTGTTCACAATCTGTTCTACGTTTATAAGACATTCACAAAATGGACCACATGTATTCCAGATTTTAATTATAAAATGCAGCGGTTTAGGTTTGTGTTTGGACATGCACGTACTGACGTACATTTGAGTTGCATTAGTCTTATTGCTGATGCGGCTAGTAATGAATTTCCTGTACAGACTGACTTGAGGATTGTCAGCTGGGCTGACATTATTGACTGCACTGTCCACTAGGAGCACAAGGTCTCAATGATCTTTTCTTTGTCATAATCGTTTATTGTATTGATCATAAATAAAATGGAAAATAAGGAATCAGTTACACATACTTCTCTTGTGCTGGATTAAGGAGCATTTAATGGCAAGAAAACAAACAAACATAAAACCTTCATGAGGTTGATCACTGGGTTACACTTGAAGCAAGCAAATCTGCATTGTTATGTATACTGGTGTAACTATTGACGCCCACCTAATGGTAAAACAAAATACTGCACCTGCAGGTTATGGACTGTCATCTAAAATACAATATATAACAGTACAAATCAAAAGCTATCTTTTGAGTTACTTGGGTACCATTGTAGTGTAATTGTTGGGATTATTTATATGACAGCATCTAGAATGGCATCATGCCTCATCTTCCCCTGTTGACAAAATATTGTGATAGTTCGATGTATTTGTGAATTAAGGAAATATAAACAAACAATCTAAGGACACGCTGGTCATCAATGACCTGCAAAACAGCAGGGTTAGGTCCAAGTTCAGTCAATTTAATTAAATATGTATCTATAATTCAACACCTAAAACAGAAATGATATATCGTCAATATAGGCACTAGGATGCTTGAGAAAAGTGCTTTACAATTATTATTTTACAAATACTATAGCATCATTATTATTTTCTATCAATTACACTGAAGTGGGTTCATTTTCTGAATTGAATGAATTTCATGTGAACTAGATGCATCTATAAAAATCCAATACTGCTTGACGTTCTGCACAAGCAAAACGTACTTACATACAGGACCAGGATCTAAGTTGTGGGGCTTCGCAGCGGCACAGTGAGTACGTAGCATCGACTGCACAGTTATAGTGATGCTTCCCAAAGCAACCTCCTGTTCCACCTCACCTGTGTGATGAGGACAATGCTCAACAGCCCCACCTTGAGCATAAGCACTTAAATAGCATACTGTATTTATGAAGATCTGCATAGTAGTTCAGGCTGTCTGTCGCTTGTTTACACAACAGTACATTTCTATCTATACTTAAATCCATACACACAGTACTGGCACATACTAGAGTATAATATCAATGCATTTGCTTGGTGTGAGTCTTAGTTCTAACCTATACTACTCATTTATCAGGGAAAGCTTTTGCTAAACATTTTCTGTAAAAAAAAACAAAAAAAAAACAGGGTGCCCATTTTGATAATGTCACAAAAGATGGGCCTACATTGGCAACAGGTGATGGATTTCATGAGAAACAACTACAATTTACTCTTCCTACAGATTAAAAGAATATGTCCTGATTTAATGTCTTGAAGCTGCTATCCATAACTTTACCAACTAAAAAAAAATAAGTTATGCTGCATCACTTGAATAATGTGGTTAAAATTGCAAATGTAAGCAATGTGTGATTGTCAGTGTAAAATAATAATTCATGTGGGAGCTCTGCTTAAATACATCAAATAGTTTTGTGTTTGTGTTTAGCAATGCTAAAGCAGAGTGAACAATTAGCATCAATAAAAAATGTCACGTTATGTCACATGACATTGCAGAGGGGTCAATGGTCGTCCATAAGGGCTTTAGTAAAAGACAAACACAGAAAGCAGCTTTGATAACACAAAGTAAAGTTATGCTCAACAATTGTTTAAAAACAGTACATTACTGTAGATACAGTGGGAATACTGGTAGAACATGTAGCAACAGCATTAGTACAGAAGAAAAGGCGCTGAATGGCGAAGACCAGTGAACCGGGGTCAAAGTTCAAATTGTTGAGGAGAGAAGAAGCAAAGAAAGTGATCCAGTTGCAGTATGTGCTGAAGGACAAGTCGAGAGAAGCAAGAAAGCATTCCTGTCCTACTGGGATGTTTGTCTGTCTTCTGCATCTCATAACATCAGTCTCAAAATAAGATTTGTAATATGCTACTGTCACAGCAAGACTGGAACTGATCGATTGTATTATAGCACCACCAGCACCCAGAAAAGCCACCCTAATAACTAACATGTATGTCTGTACATTGTTGTAGGTGCTTTCATAGCTGTTTTCTGGCATTTCCTAGTTACTTTTAAGTGTGAGTGCTTCATTGGTAATGGTTTCTCATACTATGTTGAATACGGCTAAGGGTTATTATAGTTAGGATAAGGAATACAGTAGATTTAGGTGAGGCTTACAGAAGCAGCCAGAAAATGGCTATGAAAAACAACAAACGTGAGTCACTCAGGTGCACAAGAGGCATTCCTTAAACCAACGTGGGTCTCTGCCACCCTAACCTGACCACAACAAACAAACCAAACACGGAAAGGGTTTTATGGTACAGAGTTTACATCCCAGGCTGGAATCTGGCCATGGCGGTCACAGCTGCAGTCTCTGCCTTCTCGCGTGAATGTTGTTTTCTGTTGAGGGCCTGCCCCTGCTCAGGGTGCCGAGTCCCATCCAAACACGCTGCCAGCCCCGCCCACGACACAGCAGGCCAGGCCCAGCGCATCAGTGAAGACTAGGGTGGGCCTCCCGAGGTGCCACAGAGTCAGTGTCCCGTTCACTCACACTAAACGGTGGCGAGTGTTATTGTAAAGCACGCCGGTGCTGTCTGCCGTGTGAGTCAACACAAACATGCCAATGGCAGCTCCCGGGGCCCCGGAGGCTAGAACTTGGGCTGGTAGAGGGCCACGCGCCCGCTGAGGCAGCCAGAGGCCAGCTGGCAGTGTGTGGGGGAGAACTTGGTGGTGAGCACCACGTCGCTGTGGGAGTAGATGGAGCGCACCTCCTTCAGGCAGCTGGTCTGGATGGGCAGGCAGTCGGACAGCTCGCCGCAGTTCTGGTCGAAGGCCAGCAGGCGGACGCCGTAGCCGTAGGGGGAGCAGATGAGCCGGCCATCGGGGCTGAAGCACAGCTCCTTGATGTAGCCCCGGCCCACGTTGGCCTCCTCGATGTAGTGGGTGAGGCGCAGGGAGCAGCGGGGCGAGACGGGGGGCCGCGTCGGCGCCCCCTCCTGGAACTCGTACACGCACGTCCACTGGGGAGGAAGAGGAGCGGTTATTTTGGACAACATGGGGCTTGCTCTGTCTGCCTCTGTGTGCACGGATGGGAAGAGAAACGCATTTCACTTAAACACACACACACACATACATTGTGACACTGACACACACACAATACATTGTGTCACTGACAGACACACACACACACACACACACACACACACACACACACACTACATTGTGTCACTGACACACGCACGCACACACACACACAGGTGCGTACACACACACACAGGAGTAATGTTTACCAAGCGTGGTTGAGTGGCTGCATACCTTCTATGAAAGTAAAGAATGTTTGTGTGTGTGTTTTAGCTGGTTAGTGTTTGACACAAGTGTATAGAGTGTGGGTGCTGTCAGTCTGCTCTATGTAACAGCTGTGTGTTATACAGATCACACAGACCTCTCTGTTGAGTACCTATGATACGGCTGAACACCTTAAATCACCTTAGCTAATGCATTTCTCTGTTTTAAATAGCATGAGCCATATAAACAGATTAAAGAACAATTAACTCAGTATGTACATGTAAAACAAAGACATCAGAGATCTGGTGGTGAGGAAATCCAGTATCCGGTCAACAATGGTGTGTAAGCCAAAACGCTGGACTGCATCAAGCAAGACTATATATTCCTGATCACAGCAGCTGATTATCTGACTAGCCACATTTAGGCCCATGCCATTAAGGTGACAGGTGCAGGGGGCTATCATAGAGGCCTGCCACAGGGGGCTACCACAGGGGGCTACCACAGGGGGCTGCCATAGGGGGCTGCAACAGGGGGGCTGCAGGCAGCAGAAGAGCAGTGGCCCGGCCAGCAGCAGCCAGCACATTGAGCTCACCTCCTGGTCGTCAGAGTTGCTGGAGCAGCGGATGAGTGTGGCCCAGCCCTTAGGGTGGAGCTGCAGGGACGTGATGCAGTTCCCCCTGTCCCGCTCGCCAGGGATCTCTGGCGTCAGCACCTCCAGGCTGTTCCTGGGAGACAGACCTAGGAGGAAGCACAACACTGCTCCTGAACAGGAGGAAGACCTCGCATACCTCATACAGCATAAACACACATTGTTTAGATGAAACATTTTCAATAAATAATCATATGCAGGTTGACGTTGTGCATGTTAGAATAGAATATTGAGTGCATGTGCACAGTGATACTTTTGGACAGGTAATTGTGCATGATCTCTGATGCATCACCACAGATGAGCAGAAGGAAAACATCTGGGGCTATTTCATGCGAAGGTGAAGGACAGTGGAACTTTAGACTGCAGTGTTTCCGCTATGTACATTAGGCTGTGGCGACCCTTAGGCCTACCTCATTCTATTCCTGTTAAATTTAGTTTTCCTTTTATAAAGATACGTCCGCTCACCATACAGTAGCTGGGTTTATATGGACACTTTTTTGTCTTTCTGAATGGAATCTTTCTGATTGACAGTTTCGGGTTACCTCTTTACACGGGATGATATCTAATTGGGTCTGCTGTTTACATGCGCCGTCGCAACTCAAATAGATGTTAAACATGACATATAGTCTATCTCAGAAAGTAACTAGCTAGCAAATGGTAAAACCAGCTTCTAGTTATAGGTACGTCAGAGAGTGAGGCTACTTGTGTGACTGGTGGAGAAATGTACGGCTCCAGATGACGTCACAGAGAACGGGTTATACTACCCTTCTGAATTAAATTTCGATCGGGTTGGCCGTTTATCTTCCGACCGTGGTGATTATATGGAGCTTTTTTTTTTCGGGTTGGGCTTTTAACTCATTTCTAATCAGAATAATACGGTCCATGTAAACACAGCTACTGATGCAGAAAAGGCACAAAATGGTGCTTTGAAATACACCAGAGTTCAGCAAATCAAAGTGTTTGACCCCCCCCACTCCACCCCAAACATCAAGCCCCCTCCAAAGTAGAAGCATACACCCATTAGATCTTTAAAAAACATTTAAATATAAACTACTCATATATAGTCTGCTCGGACCACCAGTGTAGGCACCACTCAGGTAACTGCTTAAACGTATCCTTGAGGAAACATGAGAAGCCACTGGTGTGTGATGAAGGTCGTGCTGACCTTCTCTGTGAGGGTGGATCTTGCTGGAGTCGTTTCCCTGGCGAGGAGTTCCAGCAGACCTGGATGCTGACGTGCCACCATCTAGAGAGAAGCAAGGAGTCAAGGACCACTGACAAATAGTTCAAAACTACTGTTAGGAGCTATTGAGGGAACAACTTCTTTGTATGTATTCCCCAGAACAGAACAATAACAAGGGTATCAGGGACTTAGAGGAGGAGTCATTGATGCTGCAGAAAGACTGTTGAAATGTGTACTCAAATCAAATGATCTATAGTGATCAGTAGTATCCGCCTTATTCTTGTTATTTCCCATGGTTCATAGCACAGCAATAATGGCTACGGTGCTTAGTTTCCGGATGAAGTGTTTGCATCCAACTATCTGTTATTAGCATATATTAGCAGTGGTACAGTGATTAAACAGGGTTTTTTGCCATATTTTTTTTAACACGTAGTTTGCATTTGTTACCAACAGCGAAAGTGGCCGGTGGCTACATTTCAGCAGTGATTTGAAATACATCGTGAGGACTGCATTGTCCGTGTGCTAAACTGACAGCATGAGTAAATTGTCAGCTGTTAACTATGTATTTTTTCAGAAGGTGTGGATGGAGCTTCTAAATAAACACAGAGGCATACACTTACTTACACAATATAAACAAAGTTGTCCTCATTTTATTATGTAAACATGGAGACTGCAGGCTACAGTAGTCAGTACGCATGTCTGAAAGCAGAGGCAGAGCTATGCAGTATACTGTACCGAATGTACCAAACCGGTGCAGTCAAAACGTCAACGGCATTGTGCTACCAGTATACACATTAGCTTATTGTTTATGTCCTTTAACACAACATTAGGTTTGAAGAAATACCCATGGATTCCATTTTTCTGTTAATCATAAATAACGTTAACGTGAACAAATGGTTTAAATTCATTGCATTTTGTTTTTGCATTGGAAATGCACACACACACAGAGTTATGCCCTAGATTCGGTCCCTGTCATTTAATGGGTCCTCTTATTGGCAGCTATAGTTGTTGAGTAAATAAAACGGACAATTAAAAATGGTTAATTGTCAAACAAGGTGTCCGATTAAATGCTGTTAACGTCCTAAAAGAAAATCCTCACCATTCGTAGGCTATCCAGTCAAGGGGACCCAGTTGAGGGCATATCAAATCACCGGCATAACATGCAAAACATCCTGTGCCTGACAAGTGCACTCTGCCTGAACACATGATTGTGTAAAACATCTCCATTGTAAACAACAGCTGTGTAACTTATTATATTGTTGGTATACCCAACTAGCCAACTGGTATAGTCAAATAGCCATGGCATAGAGCTCATCGGTCCTGTCTGATCATCGACAGGATTCCAGTGAACCACAGTACTGGTTGCCATGGCGGCGAACATATTGTACATTAGGTCGCTCAGGAATAAGGCGGATGGGAACACGTCCCTTCAATGCCATAGGGTGCTCCCTAAGAAGCTCCACCCCACACATTGAACACGTACTGAGAAGTATGGATGCACCGATTGCATTTTTTCCTGACCGATTCCGATACCGTTTTTTTGTCAAGCCTGACCGGCCGGTTTTCACCGTTGCTGATTTTATTGTACAGCTCGGTCATTTAGATGCAGATTTTAAATGTACTCACGTTTTAAGACAGCGCTCGCCGTCATAGGAATTTGTTGACGGTCCCTTAATCGCCAACGCTAGTTTGTCATGTGTTTAAATTTTTATAAGGCAGCGTCCGTTTAACAGGATGGTGCAGGGAGCAGCCAGGAGACACGGAAAGAAATAGTTTAACTTAACTGCCCAAATCTTTTAATCTTCGAGCCATGTGTAATAGAACTGTTGCCACCAGTAGGATAATCTACACCCTGCGTCGCCACCTGAGTGTCATCCAAACAGAGACAACATGACTTTCGTGGTACGGTAAAGACTGGCTGTGAAGTATGCTAACTAAAAAATAAGCCACGCAATTTATTTTTTACAGTGAGATGAACAACAGGCTACTATGCAAATGGTTTTGCTCCATTTTACTTGCTAGATATTGACGCTCAAAGTGTGTATTCTCTATATAAAAATAAATTTACTGAGAAGCTTACCTACGACGTGACATCTATTTTGGACACACAATTTAATTTCCACACCAAGAAATGTGTTAGGCTACCGGAACACAGACCGGCCGAAATGTTTTGAAAAACCGATTGGTGTCCGGTCAATCGGTGCATCTCTACTGAGAAGGCCCGGGCACTGTTGCTGTGTGCGGTCTGCACCACTGTGTTTGTCTTCCTATTTATAGAGCCAGGACTGTGTAGAAACACCAGATAATTTTTAAGTGCACATAGAGCGTGCAGCTAATGAATCATGAGGACATATTGGCCGTATTAGCTTACAACCGCTGACTGAGTAGTAGGGAGGTACCGTGGTCTAACCTGAGGTCAGGGGCGTGCGCCGCGCCCGCAACATGCGGTAGCTGCCCACCTCCAGGGACTGCGTGAGGTCCAGGTCGTGGAGGATGAGCAGGTAGCCAGAGGACGTGGAGATGAGCATCTTGGAGCAGTCCGGCGTCAGACGCATCCTCATGAGGTAGCGCGTGTGGAAGAACTTCTTGTGGGGACACCCGTCCTCCGTAAACCTGGGGGGGGGGGGTGTCAGTGGAAATGAAGCCCGATTTCACCTTCGATGTCAAACGCAGGGCCCGCATTTGACATCCGCAGTTAGCAGCAGTCATTATTTATAACGTCCTGTAGCCTACATGGACAGACTATTATATTGCCCAGTGGCGAGAATGGGATAATTATGAGATGTTTTTATATGCATTGAACATTAACCGAGACTACAACTTAACTCAGCACATCGACTATTTTAGAAATAGACTTCTATTTTCTATTGGCACAGTTCCTCATGGTCAATGTTGATTTGCTGGGAAGAAATATGTGTTTATATGCTTATTTCAAATAAATTGCACTCAATTCAACCAGACATAATTTCCACATAGTGGGGCTTCGCAAGCACAGTAAACAATTATAACGCAACTAGGCCGCACGGCACAACTAGAAATACTGTGCAGGTCAGCGTACACCCGCACATGACATTAACAACCCGCTGAAACATAAACCTTAAGGCTTTACAGGAGCAGGGAGTGTGTGTTTTGAGGAGCCAAACACAATAAGCTGACAGTCAAACAGCAGGGTTGGTTGTGTCCCTGTGGGCATGGACCTGTAGATGCCGACTATGACTGACCGCCCACTGATCACGGTCAGCCTCTACAGACATCCTCACTCAGCTGGACCAGCCAACCAGACACAATCCCCAAACACAAGCTGAATGGTCCCTGAACGGAGAAGGTGTTCAGGGGCTGGTGGATTGAAATGGCTGGCTGATCGTATGAGCAATATTAATTAGTTATTAATAAAGGTGACCTCTCCCATTCATTTATCCACCTCCATTATTATTTTAATATCAAAACAGACTCTCCTGGAAGGACAATGAATGGAGAGACAGAACAGTTAGCTCACCTGAGATAACAAAGCAGTACTTTCATCTACTTCTACTGCATTCTCACCCACAC
>JAOEGT010091196.1:0-13981 GCA_025447795.1 Speoplatyrhinus poulsoni | reverse complement strand
TGTTGTGTGATTTTCTGTTTGTCCTACTACTTAAAATATATACACGGGAAATAGCATTCATAAGCCCACATTTAATTGTGCATATCATTCAATTGCAAGTGGTGTAAGAGTCCCGGAAATAAACTTAATCTGAATACATTATAGCTGTGACATTGGCAGAGGCCCTTGTCAGCCCAGAAGGAACACACTTTAGATGAGAATCTAAGGAGAAAAAAATAAAACTGAATACAGTTGTTCCTCAGATGACCTCTGTAGTTCATCTGTGGAAAAACTGGGCCCATATTTGCCTTAGGTGATGGAGTCGCATCCACTCAACTGTCAACCCCCTACCCCTTAATCGTGCAACACACACACACACACACACACACACACACACACACACGCACACACTGCATAACATACAATATGTCGTGTCTCTCTACCCCCCCTCTCTCTCTGTCCTTCTCTCTCTCTCTCTCTCTCCGTCCTTCTCTATCTCGCTCTTCCCCCTCTCTCTCTCAGCCTTTCTCTCTCTCTCGCTCTCTCTCTCCCCCCCTTCCCCCCTCTCTCTCCCTCTCATTGAACAGCAGTCTGTTGGGTGCAGGTCTGTGGGGAGAGCTTTTTTCCACTGGTATAATTAGCTGACGTTTTTTTCATAATTGTTGCCCATGCGAGACTAAACTCATTTCATGGGTAAAGGAAAACAAATCTCTATTTCAAATGCCACAGTCACAGCAGGAGCAAACCTTCAGCATTTCGGAAGTGAAAACTCTAATTACAAATATTACTGGCACAAATTTAATCTCTTAACCTGCCTAAAAAACAGGTTGATATGCTGTATGAGAAGGTTGTTCCATGTTGATTGTTTACTTTAGTGCTGACACTACCAACATTAGGTCAAGTGAACTATAATATACCGCATATAACTATCAGGAATCAGCCATTACGGACATTTTAATTCGTAATCTGTCACATTCATGATGACATCCTTTCGGCAACAACAGTTAAGAGTAAGAGACACATGCTGAAAAGGAATGACATACAGGTTCCTAATGATCAAGGCTGGGAAGAAACTGATTGCATGAACAAAATTATTACTGTGGAATCAGATTACAGATATCTTTTTAAAATTATATGATTACTTCTATACTACTTTGAGAAGAAGTTTGCAGAAGAAAAATGCATAAAACAACTGACTGCTCTCTTATTAATCTTTCATTAACGTCAATCAATAGTTTAAATAAAGTCCTACTTTAATATGATCCTCTGAGCAACATAAACAGCCACAAGAAAATTTGCTTTGGATGGCATTTCAAAGAACAATGTTTAGGCATGAAGTAATCAAAGTAGTGGAAAGTAATCAGATCATGCTGCTAAATTTAGGTCATCCAAAAATTACAATACTGATTTTAATGTTAGCCTGGTAACTAGTAACTGTAACGGATTACCTAAGTAACCTACCCAACCCTGCTGATACCTCATGTAATACGTTTCATCCTTATACTTCTACTATACTATATTATTATTACAACACAACACAACACAACACAACACAACACAACACAGATGCTATGTAGCTGTTGCCACCGACCATATGTCTGATGCATGGTAATGTGTCATCGTGTTGTCTGGGACACAAATGTTCTGCTTACTACAGACATAAAGGACGAAGGAACGCTGTTCAGTAGTAAGAGAACATTTTTAGCACCTCTGCAGCTTTCACGGTCATTTCACAACACTCCGTAGGCTACTTCTTTTGCCTCTCCTGTTTTCGACTGTGCACTTTCTTTTTTCCTGATAGCATCACACCTTCCCAAATAGGATCAGTAGGGGATTAGTTATGTGGAGAGAGCCGAATCAGCAATCAGAATGACATATCGCCTTCTCGCCCCCTGGAGGACACTTCAGCATGTACATACGTGGAGACACACGTTCACATACTCAGAATGCACACCTGCAGAAATCTGGGTGACTCCCTCTTGAATTTTGTCCTGTGTTGTTGCCTCAGTGACCTCTAGATGGCACTGTGAAGCTGTTTGTAAAACGTGTATTTGGCAAGCAATATATTGTGGCTTTGTCTGAGACCATTCTAGCTTGTCCTGTCTGGAATCTCTGCTGCGTTCACAAGGGCATTTGAATGCCTCATTTAACTCTTACACCATCCCTCAATTTTTTCTGGTATTATTTCTGGTTCTCACTGACCAACCATGCTTAGAGAGATGATACTTTGGTATTTCGGTGGGTCAATAATATATAAACCATTGCGGACGGAGAGTACGGTATGTCATTAGCATCCCTACACGCACGCTGACAGCAATGACTGACGGTTGTCCTGACTTCTGACAAAGGTATTCTTGGTGAATGACAAAACCATTTAAAAAGGGTGAGCCGAATAACCTTGGCACAACCTCTGCAAAATACCCAAAGCCTAGCGTAGTTCTGGCTGTGACCACTATATTACTTACACGGGAGGTCACGTCTATCCATTTCCACTTTAATTCCATTCTCCTTTTCTGAGTACAATAGCTATGACCCACCTGGATACATTAGTCACCCCTGTATCCATCCACCTTTGTAGGCTTCATAAAGGGCAAGCATAGATCCATGCAGCTGGCGTGGAAGAAGGTCTGGCTAACTCATTTATATTAACATTGCCTGTTAGGATTTTATGGCATCGCTTTACGGGCATTTATATAAAAACACAGGAGCAGATGACGGCTGTTTTCACTTGATATGACAGAGGTTGAATAAGACTAAAGTTCGTCTTGGCAAGTATCGCCACTTTCAGCCATCTTTGAAACGCCCCTGGTGGTTATTTAGGAAGACAGTATAGGCAGGTGGCTTACGTCAATGCAACCACACGATTGCTTAAATAGGTTCATGCTTGGCAGTAATAAAGCAGAAGATTGGCTTTTTTGGATTATTATTCTTATCATTTCGATATTTTCTTCCAGTTGGAAGATAATGGCAGCTAATGGGAGCTCCATTTATGGGAGCTCTATTTTAAATGGAGCTTTCATAGAGCTCCATGTAAAATGATCTAAGTGGCATGTCTCCTCCAGAGCCATGGAAAGAACAGAAAGGCCGCTGCCCGCCGGCGGCATCGTTCGGCGGCATGTCAAGGAATGCAGCGTTTAAATCGTAAAGACAAATTAACGGAGGAGTGCAAATATCTGGAGATATTCAGTGCATGTGTATGGCTTGATGCTCAAGAAATAGAACAGCGTTCTAAACGTAGGCATCGACGCGCGTCAGACGCTGCCAGTGGGTGATGATGCCCCGTTAAAATAAACTAGTTCTAAAATCCTGACGTCACTTGACGCGCGTCAGACGCTGCCAGTGGCCTTTACGACAAAGGAAGTTAACATTTTTCAATGGTCACATAGGTCATGGAGAGGCAAAACATATGGCAAAATAGGTCTAGGAAGTGCTTGGTGGGCAATTTGGATGTATATATATATATATATATAATGATATATATAACACATTTTTTGGTATTTAGTTGTCAATAAATGCACCGATTTACATTTAAAATATAATTTATAGTGTACAATTAGTATTTAGGCTAACTTCCGGGAACTATTTTGAGGCTCCCTTGCTATGGAAAAACAGTCCATTTTAGTGAATGGAGATGGCACGACTCTCTCTTTACAGGCTCTGGTCTCCTCTATATAGTGTCTCTGATAAGATCCTGTAAACAAGCTAGTTTTACACTATTTCAAGTGTCATAAAGAAGGCTACAGATGTCTAGTCTGGCTCAACCCGACTATTGATCTCAGCTCAATTACCTAAACTGAGATTACATTCTGAAAACCCGTTAGCATTTTCACAGCAACCCTGCAAGCCAAGCGTGTTTCGAAATGGTGGTAGAGCTCGATGAGGCGATCAGAACAGTTGTAGCAACGCTGATCGGTTAAGCGCTGTCCAACAGTTTCAATATTGTTAACCCTTCCAATGCAGCGTGGCCAGACCATATTCACGAATATTGGGTCTGGTTACACCATAACAGATGTCGTCTAACATCTCGATCTGAGGAACTACCCTACCTGTTAGAATTATACATGGATATACTGTATATAGGTGAGAAGAACAAACATTTGCTAACTGCAGGGGGAGGGGTAGAAGTTAATGCCAGCAACACAACATTTTGTGTAACACATATTGCACCTTGTTTGGTACCTCAAATATTGTCTTGCAACATGGTCTATAACAAATCAAGGTTGTGATTGTGGTTTAATTTCTGTTTGGTGTGTCTCACAATGTTGTGCTTCCATCTGTGTGGAAGCTAGACTCAAGATGATGTCTGTACATCTTTTTTAACCTGCGTTCATAGTTCTGGTTAATATCCACTGGCTGTTGCTCTGCTATAGTTAATAGTGCGAGGCTGCCATGTAGTAGAAATTAATGGGGTACATACTGTAAAGCTTGCTAGAAGGGCACCCCAACAGTACTGTATACTGTATACAAAGTTTTCATCAGTTGAAAATAACATGACTTTTTCCTCAGCGGTGACCATATTATTCTACTTCAACCCTCTACACTGACTTCACTGGGGCAGACCACAAAACCATCCACAAGCAGCAATAACACAAGATACAGAATGTCCTTCTCAAACACTCTTCCAAAGTTGAGGTGATGCATTTTAGTTTCCTCGAGTTCTCCCTGACTAAATGAGGGACGATAGCATTTAATACTGGGGCTCCGCAACGCTTTCACCTTAAGATCCTGCAAATCCATGTGTGGAAAATAGGATGGGCTGTTATTGTCAGTCCCACTGGAGCTGTGGCAATTGACGGCTGCAGAGGGTTCTGATAAGACCCTAGGAGAGTTTCTACCCATTATCTGCCTTGCACACGTGTGCGCATATATTCCATCCATGCTGTATTTGCGGGCAAAATAAATTGCCATTTTTCATTATTACAGTACAGTAATAAAACAATTTAATAAGTGTGAATATAGACTACACCGACAATAAAATCTTTGATTAATAAATATAATACAATAATGTAAAAAAACTTAATATTCTGTTTTACAATGTTTTCCTTTGCAATTCTGCATTTTGTGCTTTGTCTTTTGCTCTTCATTGTGGAGATCACATTTAAAGTGCGTCTGCTGTTGATGATAACACCCGGCTTCAGCCTGACACTATAGGCAGCGTGTTCCCTCTGCGGGGCTGATATCGCACGGGTTCCCTAGAGACACCGTCGCCATGTCTCTGCAGGCCTTTCATTAGGGCCTGACGACGCAGCTGACACGTATGCAACAGTGACAGTGGTGAACCTGACGGCCGTGGGACGAAAGAAAGCTTCTCGTTTTCGGCGTGTGTGGTGATCTGCCTGCTCCGTCTGTGGAGGTGAGGCGTAATAATGGGGGTGACGCGTGAAACGCTACAAGCCACCTTGCGCCCTGACACTTGCTCAGTGAGCTATAACCGCACCAGAGACACAGGCAGCACATATATCCCGCTGCTTTATCAGACAGCAGTTTAGTGCTTTCAGAATAATACCTATGGCTCAATAGTGAACAACTTCCCCGTTACCATTCCTCAATTTGAGCGACTTAACCAACAGTCCTAGCACATACAATTGTGGCCCTGGCTGTGTATAGCTTATTAAATACAATACATTTACATTTACATGTATAGCATTTGGCAGACGCTTTTATTCAAAGCGACTTACATTTGTCAGTAGTTGGACAGGTCATATACCAGCAATTATAAGCAAACAATATTCTAAATACAGTAGAACAAATACAGCATAATGTCAGTATACCTATTACCACGTAATCAACCATATAAGATGCAATAGGTAATGGCCTAGCTAATTAAGTGCATACAATGTTTTTTTTCTTTAAAAATAAAAACAGTATTGTACAAAGGTTGAGAAAGAAAAACATTCTCAAATGGCTAATAACCTCTTGCACTGTTAACTTGCAAAATACCCTTTATTGATTTAGAATCTATTCCTACCAGCAATATCATATTATTTTGCACTATACCCCACCCCGATCCCCCAAACTCAAATATGCCAGAGATACAGTATATGCATGAACAACTGGGTCAAGTTGAACGCAGATTATGTTTTTTTGGAAAATGGCCATCTTTCCATCAGGATAAACCGTTTGTGTTTTGTGTGTGTGTGTGTGCATCTGTGTAACTCGTCACAGAATGCTATGCCAATATCCATCAATATCCATGGACCCGATAATACTCCCCGCAGATCGACTTGACACACCACCATCCCTCCCTGCTTTGCAGTAGCCTTACACCATCATACACCACACCCGCATTCCAACAGTTTACACTTTACATTATTTGCCTCACATTCACCCATTCAGACACACATTCATACACCGATGGCAATGTCAGCCATGCAAGGAGACACCTGACCACCGGAAGCAGTTAGGGTTACGTGTCTTGCTCAAGGACACCTCGACACTTCATGCTTACTAGACTCAGCCTCTTCTGTCCATCAGCACTACGTCACATAAGCAACTCTGTGCTGAACGTCTAATACATAGACCCTAGTCTCAGCCTCTTCTGTCCATCAGCACTACGTCACCTAGGCAACTCTGTGCTGAAAGTCTGATACATAGACCCTTGTAAGTTCAACACAGGACTCTCTGACTTTTCGGGAGTAATACTGTAGATTACCATTGGCTGTTCGCATTGTCACTCACAAGTATGTTTCGGTGCAACAATAGCGCAGTGCTTTATTTACTAATTTAAATTTACAAGAACTGTAAACATCGAGACTCTGTTGTTTAGTTTCCCTCATTGCAAGTTTAACGTCCGACTTGGTCATTAAGTTTACGTTGTTGATCGTCCTGCATGTCAATCAAAACACGTATGTATGAATAGCAATTTTCAGGTGTGTGTTTATTTATTTTAACGTTACATTGTGAATATGCCTTATTGCCCGACAATAAGATAGCTGCTGCACTCCCCCACCCCACCGCCACACACACACACAGACATGCGGCCCTAGATTTAAAAGACAATTATGCTGAGACAATGGCTATTACTGCTTGTTATGATCTATGATTGGTTTTCACAAAACAATATGACTTGCTAATAACTGAATGGAGGACAAGAAAAGGACGCCTGCCCCATCCTGTCAGCCTCTTTGTCAATAGGCATCTTTCCCGCAGCGCAGAAACGCTCACCAAGCTGAGCTGCAGACAGATTTGGGCTGGCACAATGCTGAAGACTGAAGTTGATCCTTCCTACATTGCTTGACGTTCAAACTGGTAAACAAATCAACAAAAGCACCAGTCAGTTAACGGTTAAAAGGTATTGATTTGTGCCGCGTGAGTACAGTGAATGTCATGCGATGTGCTTGTTCCTTCTGAACAAGCCAGTCAGTCCGCTTTTATAAAACAGTGAGCAGCTAGCTAATATCATGTTATCGACCGGAATCTGCTACAAAATGCTGTTGCTGGCACTTTGAACGTGTTGTGTTTTGTAAAATCATACAGTACAGAACCGGGAAAAACACAGACTGTCCAGATACCGCACCACGCAACCATACAGCATTACCCATGGCTGAATGGTTTCATATCAATATTTATGTCAAAAGTCCCATGTGTCAGCAGCTGAGGCGTGCTAATCCTCGAGGCTAGAGGCTGGAGGCTCGATGTGAGCCACAGTTCTCTGTCGGGACACAGGAAGTCTCCATCTGGGTTTCGCTGCATGGTTTTGAGCCACAAGCTTGACAGTGTATTGATCCGCGACTCATCCAATCGGTAGCTGTGTCACATTATAACAAAGCAAGGCTCAACCAAAATGAAAGCAATTAACTTCAGCCGTCTTCATACACAGATTTACACGGGGTGAAGCTGAAGGCAAACATTGTAGTGTGCAAGCCTTTTTAAACCTGCAGTTCTTAGACAGGTATCTTCATGTGTAAACAACAGAGCAGAATAAACATAATTCATCTAATCATGATGAAATCCCTTATTCAAAAGGAAGCATTTGGATACTGTAGGCATATGATGAAGACAAGCAATTGGGCAAAAAGCACATGCATGCGATATATTTGCATTTGTATGTATCCACAAGCATACAGTTTCTATCCACATGCATATCTATTACCATGCATATCTATAGCAATTAATATCTATTAAAATGCATATCTATACAAATGCATATCTATCCACATGTATATCTATACAAACGCATATCTATCCATCTGCATACATGCATATTCATACTAACCCTAGCCCCAGCCCCATTCAATCCCTTTAGTGTGTGCCTGATCAGCCCAATGCCAACGGTATGCCTGCCTATGAATGTTTGAGTGAAAGAGTGAATGTGAGGAAACCCTATATAGCAACTGCGGTTTGAGTGGCCCGAGGGTTTAGGAAAGTGATATATAAATTCAACCATTCTGTACCATGCCTCATAGCTCTGTCCCCATAATACACACTGCTTCTTAACCATGCCTCATAGCTCTGTCCCCATAATACACACTGCTTCTTTAAGATCAATTATGCCTGCCATAACAAACGCCATACCAACATACAGAGGAAACCTTTAATAAACATTTTGAGGGTCCAAAATACTTAGTAAATAGAGATCAATTAGAGTAAGTGTTTATATTATCTACACGTCTCTGCTAATTGTTTTATGTTGGCGGCTGCTAGCTTATGTGGCTAATGAAGACGTGTTGGTGGAGAGGCCTCCACAACATGCCAATATAACACCACGGTTGGCATTCACACAAAAATAAATAGGCTTCCTATTACCATTTAGATTGTGTAGCCTGGCCGCGGGCTGGATACATGCACATATAAATAATTGAATTTGCGCTTTCCCCTGTAGAAGAGAGGCAGACCTGTCTGGAAGCAAAGCTACGCTTCTCATTTCCCATTTTTGCATCAGCTCGTTGTTGTGTTATTGAGGCCATCGGTTTAGCTTGACGGAGAGCTTAAATAATAATCAGGAGTCAATCTTTAGACTAAACAGGTCCTTGTGTATAATTTTCATGCCTCTCCAAGCATTTTGCAATTCCAAATGAAGTCCGTGTTCACAATCAGTGAGTATAGGCCTAGTGGAGGTGTAAAGTCATTCCAATCATTTATGACATGTTGTGGTTGCAGGTTTGAAGGACGCGCGGCGATATAACGCCTCGCAAAATGTTTGTATTTATCTGTAATCGCCATCAACTGATTAACCTCTGCGCCCGACGCTCTGCCTATCTCCCTGGAGTCACTGCGGAGGACTATCGCTGGAGAAATCACTTTATGTTTTTTAACAGTAATAATAACAGAACTTCAGCTGTGACATTGAAGGTGGTCGCTATGCAACGGAGGCAACGAGTGGTGTGTTGAGTGACCTACTGGGCGACCTGTTCCTCCTGGCTCTGTAAGCGAAAAACCACGGGAAGCGAGCTGACACTGCACCTGGAGAGGGGGAGGAGGGAAATGTCATCACAAAATACTTCCTCCAACACCACCCCACCCCGACATTTGTCTGCATCTCTCTGTGTCATGCGCTCCACCATTAATAACGCTCCCTGGTGAAAATGTTTACAGTGCGTCCCATTCATCACAACCTCCTCCTAATCTAATAAAACATGCTCTCCGAGGCCTCATTGTAGTCTCCAGATGTAAAAGCCTGTATGGCGTCGAACGTCTGCCCCTTTGGTGTCTTGCAACGCAGCCCAACTCCAAGCCTTTGGGATTGAGATTTTCCTTTGGACGGCTGGTTCATAGGGCAAATGCTAGGGGTGTGCTGGGAAAGTAATAAAGTTGGTGAGGTGAACGCGCCGAGTTTGATGAAAAAATAACTAAATAAAATATAAACTACAAGGTCTGCCGTTCGCAAGCGTCTGTGTGCGCGCTCGTTGACGCTTTTAATGCGTTCTGACACAAGGGAGAACCAGCGGAGGACGTGCGGAGGGCATTGCGAGAGCCGCTTCAAGGCCTGCATGAAAAACAGAACAGGTTAGGGTTCGGTCAGCAGTGTCCCTTCTGCACACTCTGCGCTCTAGATAGACACCAGCACAGATTATCCAGCACATCACCTCTGTAAACATCCTTTAGAAGCAGTAGAACAAGCACATGTTTAGGAAGTAGCTTCTGATGTAGAAAGCTATAGAGGCTTTGATTTGATGATAAACTTGCATATCAAGACATGAATCATACGTGTCTTAAGCACCTCCCAGTCTGGGCAAGTTATTAGGCATGCATTGTATCCGAGCAGAATTTGTGGTTTACCTCCAGTCACCAAGAAACCATTAGCACTATGAGACTGGTATAGGGTCTAAACACGCTCCTTTGGGGATTGTTTAGTCATTGCATCCTAATGGGCAAAGACCTTGCATTTGTTTTGAAACTATTGGAGTAGCCCTTAACCAATTGGTGAAGCTTTTGCTGCAATAGTTCATATTGGTTCATCTAGCTCTACCACTGCAGCCACCGAATCAAAGACTTGGCTTCAACAAACTTTAGATGTTTGTTCAGAACAATCTGCTGTGCTGTGAGTGTCACTCCCATAGTTTCAACAATAACCAGACGTCTGCCCAGTAGAGGCAACGACTGCTAACACTTCCCAATGGAGCGTGTCTAGACCCTATTCACCAATTGTTGGTCTGGCTACACCAGAGGTACATTCAAAATTGTAAGTAAGGCAAACGTTTTTGCTTTTGTGCAAACATTTCAAAATGATCAGATTTAAACTGTCACCCTTCGTCAAGCATCAAAGTGTGTTCGCCGAGAACTACCTCCTCTCTTCAGACTCTTTGCTTATGTTTGAATTAATTCGCGAACGTTCATTATATTCGGCAATTCTGAACGCACCTAGAACTAGAACTATGCTGTGCACGGGGCATTATACAGCAATCAAGGACTGTATCCTTAACCTGCAGTACAGTATAGCAATCAGCCTCGCTTTGTTTTTAAAGATTTACTAAGAAAACAACTTCCCGCTATTAACGAGAAAAGCCGTTGAGCAGCAGTCATGTCTCAAATGTTGAGATTTCTAGCGTAATGAAAATATGTGGGCATACTGTAAACAGAAAGTCTTCTACCTCCTCACCAGCAAATAGACACTTCCCAAGCATGGGTTAAACATTGAAAGTGCTGCTGTAGTCTATTTGAGCATTATATATCAGCCCTATATGAGGTATGTGTACTGAACAGGGAACATTAACAAGCGTGTGCCGGGCCAACATGTGAGCGAACACCATTTGCCGCCCCTCTACCCTTCCCCCATCACAAGCTTTATTTCCCTTCCCCACGTGATCTGATTCTGGCAGTGCGCTGGGAAGCTAATGAAGCATCTGCTCATCTGCCTGAGGGTCACATATAAGTACATCACCGCCGCGCCATCAACATGAAATGCCTTCACCCCCTCTTCTTATCGCGGCAGCAGAGGCTGCGGGTACCGTATACATCTGGCACCGATGGCAGGAAGCGACTCCAGCTAGCACGACACGCGACCCCGCGAAGATAAGTGTGGCACAAAGCAGAAAACCCTGGGGAGAGAATCCTTGTGGAACCACACAAACCTGCCTTTCATCCTGCGCCCGCAATTGCCCTTTGACGGCTGCAACCAGCATTTAATTTGATTTGATCTGATCTGATTAGATTTAATCTTTATTTTTGCAGGGACTCATCCCCATTAATCAACGTTTCAGTAAAAGTGCCGGTTTTAGCTAGCCGGCTAATTTTCAACTGCAGTCCCTGGACAGGTTGTTAAAAACAGTTAGAGTAACAACAACACCGTTGAGACAAGCATATGCAAGGCGACATGGGGAAATAAAGACATAACACACAGACACAGTAGCACAAAAAGGAACAAAATACTCAAATAAAATACTAAAATAACAATAAATTGCAAACTATTGACAACATGGAAAGCAACACTACAGTTATGGATTGTGTTCACAAATCTGACTGGCCTTTAGGCATTAAAGCTGCCGTTTCCACTGGAAACTCAAGGAGAGTTCGTATCCCCCCCGCTCTGCTCTCTACCCCTCCCCCCTCCCCCTTTAAAGGTGGAGTCAGCCATGCTAGAAATTGCTGATTGATTGTTGCCTTAGGGTGCTCCCTCAGAAAGGTTTCCTCCCAAATTGAAAGCACACTGACAAGACTGACAAGATAGTGTTGGGTGGTGCGGTCTGCACCACTTAGTTTGTGTGCCCATTTACAGAAAAAAGGCCGAGTTGAAACAACAGATTCTTTTTTTCAGCGCACAGAACTTTGAACTCTGCGTTGACTGTGCATGTGCGATAGCCTGAAGCCCACTACAGGCGACAAGGCGTATAAAAAAAGATTTATTTCCAGCGAATATCTAAGTTACACCAATATTGTTCACAAGAAACAATGTGTGCACATACAATTCGTAGTTAGAAATATCGCAAATTTCAAAGCACTTTTATTTGCAAACAGAAATTACGTGTTCTGTTTTTAGCCCATAAAATGCAGATATTTTTTATAAAACTGGAATTTTGTCAATATTACAGTAACACCAGCACTGATGTCTCTCATCACAGATCAATCCTATTACTTTGTTTACCTATTAGGCTGCAGTTACACTTTAAATTTAGTTTTTAACTTTAGTTTGTCTTTTCAGCCAGGTCTGAAAATCAGACAGAAGGATGATCTGGGATCGATTGGGGGCTCCTGAATGACAAATTGATGGATTAGAACAAATGGAGGCTCTCTAGCGATAATCCTGTGATAAAATGAGATGCACTGGAGCTTGAATGAGCCTCCAAATTAAACGTAACTGAAGAGGGGGGGGGGGGGCGCGTGGATGCAGCAGAAAGCCCACAATTACACGGGAATGAATGCTGCTCATCCTGTGAAACACATGAAGGCCTCCCGAGGTCAAGTCCCGAAAGTTCATACATGCGCACCCCCGCCCCATAGTTCATATACGTCATGAGTGCTATTCCATACAATTATGTAATGGCTAATAGAGAGTTTTACTTCAAGATACTCTGAATAGCATGCAAGTATGTAGGTGAAAGTATGTAAGAAATTAAAATCCCTCTTATTTAAACACTAAAATGTACTCTCCTAATAACTTGTCCTGATGGTCGTCATCAGTTTGATCTCATTAGAGACACTGCTAACCTAAACGGCAGCCAGCATTCATCCCCAGTTCAGTTAATTTGGTTCTTCTAACTAACAACTTGTCCTTTGCATTACAGACCCCAGATGACGTCAGTAATACATCAGAGTTAATCAGGGGCAAGCAGATGAGTTAAAAAAATAGCCATCACCACCGTAATATTGATTTTGACTTTTGAAAGGGAAAATATTCCATCTCCGATGCAAAACAAATAGTCTTTGCATGAATGTGAGCATGTGAATTACGTTCATCCAGTAAACCGACCAAACACTGTGCACTTTCTCCTTGTACGCCACAGAGATTCTATTGCTTGACAGCATGGATGCACCAAAATAATTAGCAGCAAGCATACAAATGAGAATTTCAAATTTCCCTGTTACTCCTTAAACAAGGCGTTTTATTCTAAATTATTCCTCACCATCGTTGAATTGTTTCTCAGCTGATTATAAATCAAATATTCAGCATTAGTGCCAAAGCCACAATAACGCGACCATCAGCCAAATCTCTTTTCTGACAACTTCACCCAACCCTATCATAATGTTTTGTCGTGACAAACATCACATTCAATGAATTCTTTAACAAATAAAGAAGTTATAAATGTGCCACAAATGATGAGGATGAGTGTGTAAAACTCTCCCCCGCAACAATGTGACATTTCACATCATTTGGTTTGAAATGATGGTGCCGGGTGACATTATCTCCACTTCAGTGCCTTTTCTAATATGATATCTACTGCCTGCCTAATTTCTACCACCATTTGTAAATGCCGCTTTAGCAGTATGCGGGAAATCATATTGCATAATAAAAAAAAAGGAAAATGTTTTATATCTGTATCATGTTAATATTATGATTATTATGATTATAATAGATATTATTATTTATTAGTAGTAACTATATTTATATATATGTTTTTTTTTTTTA
>JAOEGT010091185.1:0-10360 GCA_025447795.1 Speoplatyrhinus poulsoni | reverse complement strand
ATCGGTCCACCATTGGTCCCCACCCCCCCCACCCCCCCCCCCCCCACACACACACACCAGACACTGACATCACGAGGCAAGCAGGTGCAGTAAAACACACACACATAACGTGAAGCCTCGCTGCAGGAGACCTCGTTTGGCCACTTGATCGATGCTGATCATGGCAGCAGACATTGTGTTTGTGCAGGCTGACTCTCAATGTGGTGAGCTTTATCGGCTTGTCTGTCTGTTTCTGTCTCTCTCCTGTCTGTCTGTTGTCTTTGTCTCTCTCCTGTCTGTCTCTCTTTCTTCTCAGTTTGTGTCTGTCTCTCTGTCTGTCTGTCTGTCCCCTCTGCCTGTCTGTCTGTCTCCTCTGCCTGTCTCCCTATCTTAAGATGTTACCTATCTGTCCCTCTGTGTGTTCTGTGACTTCTCCCCCCGTTCATTAATGCATTAATGCCATCTTGTTGTATGTCTGCTGTGAATCAGTGTTTTGTGCTCGTACTCTCAGTGCAATTTAGCACCGCTCTCACACGGATGCACGCACGCACGCACGCACGCACAACACACTCTGCAGCTATTCAGGTTAGCATGTATAAAAATGAGCTCTTTAAATTGCAGTGAAAAGTCTGCAGTAAAGCGGATCACTATAATATGTTTGTCTGGTGTGTCTGTGTGCGTGCACTCATATAAGCTATTGTGTTTTGGGAGCGTCGATTTTTGTGTTTGTGTTATCGGAAAGTAATCTGTCCGTGCGTGTGCGCGCGCGGGTGTGTGCGTGTGTGTGTGTGTGTGTGTGTGTGTGTGTGTGTGTGTGTGTGTGTGTGTTTTAGACAGACGGCAGCAGTTTGTCTAAGCAAGATATTAATGCGCTCCTCTTGTACGGTTCTCAATAGGATTGTCCCTACTGCTTCCCAACACCACCACCTGCGCACATGCACACACGCACGCACACACACACACAGCCATAACTACTAGCCTTATCACTGCGCTGCACGCACACTCCTTTGAGACACACAAAACCCCACTTTCGTCCTCGCTGTGTATCCCCAGTGCACCAGCCTGGCTGCGGCATCGCACTACAATCACCCTGGGGTTGAGAAGACCGAAAATAAACAGAGGTTGATTTGCGATTATGCGGCCGAACCAGGTGCAGCAATTCAGTCGGGGAACGTCGTCAACGGCGACTAGCATAGCTTCAACAGCGCACGTCACAGTCGGCAGGGTATCAGTAAAAGATCGCCCGTCTGTCCCGAGGCGACAAACAGGCGAAGAGGCTGTTTTGTCTGTTGCGATATATTACACAACTCTTGTGCAGCGGCAGCACAGATGCCAGGCTGACGGCTGACGGTGTAACGCAGAAACGTGATTATCCGTCGCTCCATAGAGCCTCCAGGCCAGCAACGGCCGCTTGGGAGCAGCAGACGCTCCGTTCCGCTGTCTCTCTCGGTGTGTCTTCCTCCTCTTATTCTCCATTTTCTTTCTGCCCAGCAACCCAACATCAAGCAGAAGTTTGTGGCCCTACTGAAGAGATTTAAAGTGACAGATGAGGTGGGCGGCAATTATGTTTTCACTGATTCTCGAGCTTCTTTTAGGGCAGTGTGCAATATTTCAGTATTACATTATGTGTATTTCTGATCATGGTTTATTTAAGTAGTTTTTCAGTGCTGTGTGTAGGGCTTGCAACACCACATTAGTCCGTTCTTGTTAGCGCTGTGTACCACAGTGTATTATCATTATGCAGATATATACTGTACATACTGTAAACACTAAAATGTTTTTATCCAATAACTGGAGTACTTGAACGTCTCCACAAGTGGTTCCCGTGGGTGAAGTGCAAATGAATGTGCTTTTTCTGTTAGAGAATAATAAGTGGAAAGAAAGGGAGGGTTTTCTGGGAGCTATAGCAACACAGCTACAGTCAAAACAGGCATGGCATCTAACCGTGCGCTAACCCCGCGCTACACCCCGACCCAGGTGGGCTTCGGCCTGGAGCATGTGTCCAGGGAGCAGATCCAGGAGGTGGAGGAAGACCTTGACGAGCTGTACGACAGCCTGGAGATGTACAACCCCAGCGACAGTGGGCCGGAAATGGAGGAGACGGACAGTATCCTCAGCACACCTAAACCTAAGCTAAGGTATTGTAGGTGTGCTGGCATGTACATCAGCAATATTAATAATACTTATTTATTTATGTTTTATTTATACCAACAATAGTGTGTGTGTGTGTGTGTGTGTAAGCTAAGGTACTGTAGTTGTGCTAGCATATACATCAGCAATAATAATAAAAATTCTTTCTTTATTTATTTATGTTTTATTTATCTACATGCCAACACGTGTGTGTGTGGGAGGGGGGGTGGGGGTGGATGTGTGGCAATCATGTACAGCAGTTTGGAAAAGTGCTGTATGAATGCCATTCCTTTGCCATTAGCTAGCGAATGCCTTACTGTAGGCTGGACACAGCATCTCTGGATATCTCTCTCTCAGCTCCTCTAATGACGCCATATTCATTGATTCATGTAACATTGTTAAAAGATTACAGATGTGCACTCTGGCAGTGACACAAATAATATGTAGCTTATTGCTAGCATACGTATGTGGACCAAAAGATTATTTTGGTTTTAAACCAGTATTTCAACCAGTCCGTCTGAACTTTTCTATGAGAGGGACACAATGACCAAATCGTTGTGTTGGTGATTCACTGGAAAGATGCAGGCTAGTAAATACATGAGTAAATCAATACAATTTGACTGTACAAATGAGCTAGACAGCTTTTGTTCAAGTCCCTTGTAAAACATATTCATAATTATGTGATGATATTTATGATTATCCCGATAAAGGACATTCACCATGATACAATTATGGTGAGTATTTTTATTGCGATTAATGATAATATCATATATCGTCCCATCTCTACAGGACAGCCAGTAGGATATGTTAATGGTTATGGTCCCATCTAAAAAGGTACTGGGTTTGTTTCCCAGGTTTCTGTTACCGCAGTTCAGCTGTTCATAAGTTGTGGAATGACGTGTGTTGTGTTTCCAGGCCTTTCTTCGAGGGCATGTCCCAGTCCAGTTCCCAGACAGAGATCGGCAGTCTGAACAGTAAAGGAAGCTTGGGCCGGGACACTTTCAGCCCTGTACGTTTACAATGTGAAGACTGATTTGATTGACTTCTGAGAGCAAATGAGTTGTAGTAGCAATTAGCAAATAATAAAACTATATTTTGGAAACTAAACAGAAAATACACATAATATATACTCCTATACTGTTTTTAATATATACAATTTTTTTGATCACTGTTGTGCATTTGCTCTCAGGGTCAATGACAAATGTGGTCAATCTTGTCGAAGCAAATGGTTCTTATGGCGAGGGTTTCTTTGCATTTATAGATTATTAGTTGTGGTTTCTCATTTCATAGCATTGTAAAACTACAGTTTTTGATTATGGGTTTTTGTTTCAAAGCTAAAGTGGGTTGATATTTATAGCTTTTGTGTGTGTGTGTGTGTGCGCGCGTGTGTGCGCATGTACACGCACACATGCGCACAATATAACACACTCAATTACATATTTCTGTACACACAGTATAAAAGCCTGGCATTGCTGCTGTGTTTCTGATGCAGTTCTGTGCTTTCACCAGCAGGGGGAGCAGCCACCGCTAGAGAGGATGAAACCTTCCCGCAGCCGCAACCTGGAGGAGGCCTTGTCCGAGACGGACACCCTGGTACACCTGAGTGTGCGTGTGCATGTGAACGTGTGCATGTGAACGTGTGCATGTGAGCGTGCGTGCGCTCTAGATTGTATAATATAGTTGGACATCTACACAAGGACCTCTGTGTGTAAAGACAACGTGTGTGTGTGTGTGTAGGAGCTGACTGATCAGGAGCTGTTTGCTGAGGTGGGTCCCTGCATCACCGTGTCCGTGGCTGAGAAGCCTCGTACGCCCATGAAGAGCAGCAAGAATGACTGTCAGGCCATGCCGTCGCCTCGGTAACAAGCTCCAATATGTTTATACATCTTACTGTATATATATTTTATAGTTGTATAGTAACCCGACCACGGATAAGCGGTTGAAGATGGATTGATTGATTGATGGAAATTGCATAGCTTTACTGTCCTTCTAAGAATCCAGGCAACTGATGGCCGATTAACACGTAGATAACATGTAGATACACATAGATACATGTAGGTACATGTATTTACATTTAGGTTAATTTAAATAAATGTAGGTTCATGGTGATGCATGTATTTACATGTATGTTCATGTAGTCCCACTGTGTCTGTGTGTGTGTGTGTACGTCCCCAGGCTGGACGGCGGCCACACTCCCAGGCAGAAGCGAGGCAGCACCCCCCTGAAGGAGCGGCAGCTGTCCAAGCCTCTGAGCGAGAGAACCAACAGCTCTGACTCAGAAAGGTCGCCCGAGCTGGGCCACAGCACACAGGTGATGCACTGGTGGTATCGATAAGCAGAATGAATAAGGTGGTGTTGATTAGTAGTATCAGTAAGACGGTAGTGATGAGCAGCATCAATAAGACAGTATCGATAAGCACTATCAATAAGCAGCATCAATAAGACAGTATCGATAAGCACTATCAATAAGGCAGTATCTATAAAACCCGTAACAATACCTGAAATAACGACCAGGTTATTGATTAGCATCCTAGCATCACACAATTCTCAACCGACAGTGACAGTATTTCCTGAATCCTCTCAAGTGAACATGAATTGACCCAAATAGCGGTTGATATACACTCGTGCGCACACACCAACACTAATGTACAGTACATTACATGTTCTCAAGCATCTACAGTAGCTTTTCCACAAACGAGCATCTTTCAGTATTAAAGCGGTTACACTGGGACTTAAAATGCACACCCACATACTCGGCTCCTATTGCAGTGGAGTGGGCCCTATAGCTCTGTATACACCGCCATTATGCCGTCGCTTGAGGAAAGACATCTAGTTATGTTTGCACGGCGCGTGACCGAGGTCTAATTATACGCCGGGTGGAAAACTTCCCCGCGCGCGCAAACATCTTCCCACTTGCAGTAGGTTTCTTTTGTAAAGTGGGAAGTGTGGATTTATCTTTACAGCCCAGAGCGCAGCAGAGCCGTGAATTATGTTATGCTACCATGAGTCAGCGGAAAAGTAAATGGCTTTTCTCTGTGGGCTGTCGAAGGTTATGCACTGTGTGTGTGTGTGTGTGTGTGTGTGTGTGTGTGTGTGTGTGTGTTAACTGTTCAATGATATATCATTCTCCACACTATACTAATGTGTGTTTGTGATTTAACTGTCAGTGATCTATCATTCTCAATGTTACACTAATAAAGTGTGTGCGTCTGTGTGTGTGTGTGTGTGTGCGTGTGTATACAGGTCCTGAGGAAGGCGGTATATGACCAGTTGAACCAGATCCTGCTGTCGGACTCTGCTCTGCCAGAGAGCCTGATCCTCGTCAACGGCACCGACTGGCAGGGCCAGGTACACACACACACACACACACACACACACACACACACGCACACACACACGCACACACACACACACACACACGCACTATGAAGTCAGTACATGTGTTGTTAATTCTGTACACAGGTCCATGTGGTGAACTGTTGTTGTTGTTGTTAATGTTAGTAATGCCACGGAGGTTATAATAATACCCCCACCCCCCACCCCCCTCCTCTATGGGAGGAGGGGGGTGGGGGGGTAGAGAAAGGTGCTCTGGCCATAAGGTGTGAAAGCTGGGATTGTGATCGTTAAGTTTGACATGCTGGCTATGAGGGGAATTACATGAGTGTGTGTGTGTGCGTGTGTCTATGTGTGCATGTGTATATTACAGTACGTAGCGGAGCAGCTCCAGGTCCAGAGGCACCCGGTGGTGTGCACGTGTTCCAGGGCAGAGATTCAGGCAGTGCTGTCTGCTGTGCTCACACGCATCCAGAAGTTGTGAGTGATATTCACTGTTGTCGGCCATGTTGGACGGCTCCTTGCTTCACTGTTGTCGGCCATGTTGGACGGCTCCTTGCTTCACTGTTGTCGGCTATGTTGGACGGCTACTTGCTTCACTGTTGTCAGTAGGGATGTCACGAGAACCGATACTTCGGTACCAAGTCGATGCCAAAAATTCTAAAAACATGACGGTACTTGTTTTTGTACAGGACCGTAGGTACCGGATATTCAACCTGGGCATGTACGGTACCGTGGAAGTGTAGCTGCAGCTCCGCCTCCACTCGTCGAAAAGATCAGCGACTAATACATTTACAAAAAACAGTACCGTAAGCTATGCAAGCGGTGCCTTCGAACTTTCCAGCCATAGTTTCCATCTTACTGGTTGAGCAAAAAGTAAACGGTTCTGCAGTTCTGCTATTATGTCATGTGATGTCAATGGTTCGCTGATAAACATAATCGCCTGGCGAAAACGAAACAAAATCAGCCTTGAAGTGAATAAAATATGTAGGACTACGTCGCACATTTGCGTTGCAAACATTCACGTGTGTATGCTGTAATTTACTACAAAGTATTTTTACCAACGCTTTTTCGCCTCGCGCTTGCCGATATCTCCGGAGCGCCGACCGGGATCTCTGTGGATGTTTACCCGCCCTAGGTCCCGAGGGTACTTTCTCACAAAGCCACAGACTTCAGATGCTATGTACAGACAATATTACAGTAGCCAACACCCCATGGCACATACTGTAGATATGCAGCCTCAGAAGAGCTGACATTATTGCTTTCTGTACATTATTTGCATTAAAATGGTACCTTGTAGTTCTGTGTATATATACGGTACCTTATCTACGGTTTCTTTTTTATTTTAATTTCCTTGTTCTATGTATTTGTAGTATATGTAGTATTTCATTAAGTACTGCAACCTTTCTATGTTTTACTGAAATTCGGCTATTTTTTCTGTTTCTATGCTGTTGACAATGCATAATACTGTGCAGCACTTTGTGACTGCTCTCTTTGAAAGGTGCTATACAAATAAATGTTACTTACTTTCTCTCTCTCTCTCTCTCTCTCTCTCTCTCTCTCTCTCTCTCCCCCCCCCTGCAGCTGTAACTGTAACTCGTCCATGCCCCGGGCGGTGAAGGTGGTTGCCGTGGGCAGCCAGAGTTACCTTGGAGCCATCCTGCAGTTCTTTGTCACCCAGCTGGCCAACAAGACCTCTGACTGGCTCAGCCACATGAGGTTCCTGGTTGTGCCTCTGGGTAAGGGGCGCCCCGGCCTGCCTGCCGAGTTGCCACGGCGAGGCGGAAGCTCTCGCGGCGAACCTTTCGAAACCAACCGACCAACTGTTGTGTGCTTCCGTCCCTCCCACCAGGCTCGCACCCTGTCGCCAAGCACCTGGGAGCGCTGGATAACCGCTACAGCACCTCCTTCATGGACGGCGCGTGGAGAGACTTGTTCAGCCGCACTGAGGCCCCGCAAACAGGTACGACTCGTACAAGCGCAGGAAGGACGCGTATATTCACGAGCTTCTGTTGTGGCTTAACGGTCAGATACCAGTGGTTCTCAAACAGGGGGTCGGAACCCCCCAGGGGGTCACGAGACAAAGAGGAGGGGGTCACAAGATGATTGTCAGAAATGAATTAACATTTTTAAATTATAAAAATGCCATAGTTTAGCCACAATTGTTAGTAGCAGTACAGTGTATACATTGATGTATTCTGCTACTAGCCTGCATTAAAATACTATCAAATAATGTTATTCTTCTACCACCTCTGGGGGTAGTGGGGGTCGCGAGTTATTTTCTCAAACGAGCTGAAAAGTTTGCGAACCCCTGCTATATATGACCTAGGAAACATGAATATAGGAGAAAACAACACTTTTCCATGTGAAGATATAATGGAATAATCACTTCCTCAGCAGATAATGACATCACACTTCTGTGTGTTCACGTGCGTGTTTATAATCCGAGCCCCTCTGTTCCTTGTTTTCAAAGCCGGGCTGGCTGCGCATGTGTGTCGGTGCGTTTGTTTTCCGTCTGACACGCTTGTGCCACGTAGCGGTTCATACGATTCCCAGCCCTCAACGTCACGTCCAGCAGTAACGCGCGACTGCTGCGTGCGCGCGCGCACACACACACAAATCACTCCGTACACAACCGTGTCTGTCGTCCTGCAGACCAGCTGGACGTGGCGGGGAGGATCGTCCACTACATCAGCGGGGCCACAATCACACACCAGCTCCCCATCGCCGAGGCCATGCTCACCTGCAAGCCCAGGACGTGAGTGGGCACACACACACACACACACACACTTAAATTACTACGTGAGGTCTTGTATACTCGCATATGCATGTCAAGGGTAAACCTGCATCATACCATACACTATTGTTTCGCCTAAATTCTTTTGACTAATTCCACTTGTACAGCATTGTGGCTGGATTCAAATTGAAAGCATGGTTTGGGAGGGGGCTGTTGGGGTCCTCCGTTGTACTGTATTGGTCTGCCACCCGGTGGCCAGATATTGCACACACACTTTTTTAAAGTGCAAATACACTAGTGTTTATATCTAACTAGTTTACCGTTAGCAGAGGGGAAATAACATGTTTAATTTCCTTCCTCTGTTCTCTCAGGCGAGACGAAGACTCTTACCAGAAGTTCATTCCTTTTATTGGGGTAAGGTTTTACATGTTAGTACGTTTTACGTGTCTGTATTTATTTATATTTACTTTGATGACCATCATAAGGCTACCAGCATTGGCAAGTTCACTATTCAATGCCACACCCTCCTTGGTTGTTGCTATAGGCATGCCTGTAAAGTAAGCTATTTGCACATGGCATGTAGGCTAATGGTGTTTGATAACAGGACATAATAGCACATTTCTCGAATAATAGTTATGAAATATCAGAGAAGCAGACAGAACTACAAAATGCTTTTGAGAGCTGCAGTAGCTTATTCATAATATAATTATACCGGTCTCAGTGCACAATTCACATGAATGACAAACATATAAGCTAGACTACAATAACATCAATATCCTTACATAACAGGGTAAGTCAGCCTACATTGTTTTATTTTAAGATAATGTTTAGTTATGACTTCCTATAGTTTTCATTACCTTGGCTTGCTTTAGACATTTGTTTAGCGCACCAGGATTTGTCTCACACATATATAATGGCTTGTGTTGACCAGTGATCATGTTGGATTCTTGACCAGTGTAGAGCCTAGTCTATGTCATAACTATGTGTAATGACGTCAAGACAGTTGTACTACAGCCATAAATTATGAAAATTTTACTCTCAAATACTAATACATGCGATGGTGCTATCTATAACAACTTTCTGGTGGTGACCTTGTAATGTGGTGCTCTTTTAGGCGGGAGGGTGGGGTTCAAGTCCCAGCTGGGACATATTTCACTCTGGCTTCATATTTGGTTTTAATAACTAAAAGCATAGTTGTACAGGCTTAAAAGTTGAAAGCCTTTAAAGACATAATTGAGTGTTTGTTTAAGGCTATTCTATTGACGGCACATAACTGCTGGCCTGTTTACGGCAATACTAATGTACAGTTAGGTATGCAGTAATAGAGTTAACTGAGTTTGGCATGAGCAGAACACAGGATTTGAACACCGTTAATTATAATTGGCAGACTGGAGAAGCATATACTGTACTGGCACTCTGGCAATATGTTCATAATTGCATTGTAAATGTAGGTCATTGCTGATATAGGCATGATAGTGCACGTGTGTGTGTAGTGTCTGCCTGTGTTTGCTTGCGTGAATGTCTACCTGTGTCTAGTACATACTCATTGCTGCTAGCAATGGGAAGCCCTGAGACATAGATGGAGGCCACAGAGCAGTACCATTTGACACCAGAATCACTGCAAAGCTCTCAGGCTGACCCTGTTAAAGAGATAGTCTCCCCGTTGACTCCCCCCTGGGACACATACAACACTGTTTGTTGTTTCTTTACATCCACAGTATGCCAGTGCAGAGCGTGGCCGTTTGGGATGGCCACATTAATACTTCATACGACAAAAGCATGTGCATACTGAGTATCTGTGTGTAGTATATTTTGGATAGATTATCACTTGAAAAGGTTGCTTGTTTTGCCCTTTTGTTGCTTTAAAATTTACCAATGTTCTATTGATGATGTCGGTTTTTTCTTGTAGTCATGCAAGTACAGCTCCTTGTGTATTGATTACGAGTGAGGCTTTGGCAGTCATTTTAGCCTCTCTTATTAACCCAACATAGTCCTGCTGTATGCATATAGTTGATTTTATTTATATAGCACCCTATAGACACTTAAACCTAAACCAAAGCTAATACAAAAGCAATAAAGTGCCTTTGACAGACATAGTAAGTAGTACAGATGTCTGACCTCTAAAGTGACACTCCTGTCGCACGGCGTCACGATGGGAAATGATGCGGGATGACGGCGGTT
>JAOEGT010091184.1:0-29331 GCA_025447795.1 Speoplatyrhinus poulsoni | reverse complement strand
CTGAAAAAATACCCGCATTTGGCGGGTGCTAATTTCCCACCCTGATTAAGCATCTGTGAGGAGGTTTTACTGTGAGTATAAAATGGACACAAGTGGCACAGTTTTTGCAGCAGGAACAGGGCAGCCCAGCTATCTGTAGCCTAACTGAGAAAACTTTGGAAAAGACGGGCTATGGACCCAACCAACTCTATTTGGGAGGGGAGAACTGCCTCACATGGTACAACCCATGTACGAGGCTGCGGTGTCAGAAAGCAGAACATTTGTAGCCTACTTTAAGAGAAGATAGACTAACGTGACAAATGTAAAAAAAAAAAAAAAAAATCCCAAAGCGGCCCAAAAGCCAAGCGGCCCACCGGGAATTCTCCCGATTACCCACCCCGGGCCTGGAGATAGATAGATAGATATATATATATATATATAATATTACTGTATGCCACTTTATTTAGACTCTTTAAATTGTATGTCACATAGGAGTGATGTATACTGAATATATATTGAATGTATACTGTATATATGTATACATATGTTTAATGCAGCTATAATAGCCATTTCTTTTTACTATAGTTGATTGTAATTAGGGAAAGGTTTAGGCTAATTATTTGTTTTGAAATATTAGTCATAACAACATCACCCACAACAATCACAATTATGTTGCATAACTGCATCCAGTGAAATTATAGTAAAATAAATACTGTGAATCATTGCGTTCCATTGTTGATGGAGAGACACTAAAGAATTTTCGAGAAGGACATGCCTTGGCACACGTAAATGGACCCATATGGCGGGAATTTGTGATTCAACAACAGCTAACAAACATGTTCTTTTGTGAGGAAATAACAACGTGATGTACTGTATGGACTAATCACAATGTATTGTTTTCTGTGGGAGAAAAGCATACTACATTCTATGACACAGCAAACATGCAGAAATTGGTATATTCAATAGGATAAGCCCCTAGAGATGCATCATCTCGTTTTCAAGGCAGTCCTAAGTATTTTTTAACTCTTATTTAAAAAGACAGAAATATTAACACTCCTTACAGTAAACGCACTCACAAAATTACACGTATTGCATAGTTCCTAGAGCAATTATCTTTATCATAAGGAAATCATACGCATTTTTGAAGTCTTAGGAATGCATGACAGGAAAAAGGAAGAACTGTAATACTTCTCCTACTCCAATTATAGTCATTTTGTGTTGGTTCCCACACTTGATATGCAGATGGTATGAATGAAAGCTAGCCAATAGGGTCCTTGCATTTCTGCACCCATGAGACAACATTTTATAAATCTTACTTAAATCTTAATTTAAATTAAACAAAATCAACATTTATGCTTTCTAGCATTATAGATTAACTTAAATACATGTAAAATGAGAGTTAAATCTAAATGAAAACCTATTTTCTAACGTTTTCTGTCCTGGTAAACCTGCTTACATTAAGCACTTCGTCAATGTGTCTTCTTTATTTCACTATTTAGTGAGCCAACAGGCCAAATGTTTTGTTTTTATTTCAGTTTGGAATGAGTTTATCATATCAACTGAGGTTGAGTTGTTTTACTCATCACTGGACAACCTTGCAGAAACAGAAGAGACATGACTTCGTCCTTATAGGCCGTCTAGAAAAAATGGAAATGCAAATGGAACGTGCATTTACACTACAGATACTGCAAGATATAGATCACAGTATAGTCAAATAATAACTTATATGTAAAATACATTAGCTATGTTAATGCTTACTCTGAACTGAGTTCTTGAAACGTCAACTGTGTTTGACTGCAGTGGCTTCTCACAGCAATTTCCAACTTTTTTTAATCAGATTCAGCGCTTTATTGGAATAATCAAATCCATATATATAATGAATAAGTGTTGCAGCATCAAGTGTGTGTTCCTCTTCTTTAATTCTATATTCTTGGTAAGTTCATCTAATTCTAAATTGTATTTGAGTGTAAGATATAATACAATATGTTATGTCTAAAGAAGTAGACTATATCTAATAAACCCTGGGTTGCATAAGTATACCTGTACAATATATGGTATATAGAGGGTGACTATTGTTGTGAAGCTGTGCCTTGACTTATAGGGGAATGACAGGGATTCTCCTTAGGGAATCAAAAATCCCCCATTCTTCTACTCTCTGCATTTGTTTTCAGGCATCAGGTGTTGTTCTAATTGTTATTGGAACAATGTCATACATCAACTACAGGGAGATAACCAGTTTCTTCGGGAGCAGTCTGTCTAAAACAGACATATTTCTAATCGTAGTGGCCTCCTTCATTGTTCTTGTATCCATATTGGGCTTTCTTGGGGCGTTTTCAAACAATACATCCATGATGATTGCTGTGAGTGACCTGCATTTATTTTACACGATGGCTTTGATTCCTGTCCTTTCCTAATATACAGTATTATCACATTGGTATTACACTGCAGATGCTGAGTGGACTTTGTGCACATAACCTTTGACTTTCAATACATATTACAGAGTATGTCCTACTGTTAAATGTAACCTCCTAAGACCCGAGCTCTTGTTTGGTATGCATATTTTATTTTTCTTTGCTATTTTGGCTTATTGGGACCTGATACGTATAAATACTAAGCATCAGTATCATCTAGGAGGTTAAATGAGGTCTCAGTGATTAGACAAAGTTTATTTCTAGATTGACCTGCACCAACATGGCTGGGTAGTGCTCTTTACTACTACTAGAATCTGAACATGTTTGTTCTGTCTGTGGTCTACAGTTCATTTGTATTCTTATCGTGGTGATTGGCTTGGAGATATTGGCAGGGGCCATCTTTTATGTCTTCCGCAGTAGGGTGAGTTACATCTGTCTCAATTAAGATGACTTCTTTCTTTCTAACATGATGTGCTAGAAACAGCCTTGAAATTAACGTGTTCTGTTTTTATCACGCTGTGGTGTTTTCCATTACTCTCTTCTATCTGTTGACACAGACTGCAGCTGTAAAGGCGGTTCAGGCGAATATTGCTTTCAACAACGGAGCACGAGAACTTGTCAGTGGGTACAACCAGGCGACCAGTGAGACCATCAACAGCATTCAGAAGAAGGTGACGTGCAGCTGTTTGCGTACACTTGTATGAAAAGTGCTATTCATTTTTATTATACTATGCTAAATCTAATCTGATAGGACAGTACAGCACATATGCATGCAAGGCAGTCATATCAATGTAAAGCAGCACCAGATAACAGCCACAATACTGTATATAGTATGTGCTGTGTTTGTGTGTGTGCATATATAAATGGTAAATGGACTGCTTTTATATAGCGCTTTACAGTATTTTGCCTCAACTTCACCTATTCACAAACACATTCATACACCGATGGTGATTGCTGCCATGCAAGGTGCGACCAACCACCGGGAGCAGTTGGGGTGTAGGGGGTTAGGCATCTTGCTCAAGGATGCTTACAGGTAGGTCAACACCGGGGTTCGAACCCAAAAACTTCTGGCTGGGAGCCAAACACCCAGACCACTCGTCCATCCTGTCGGATGGTTGGATATACTGTACATTGTGTTATTCCTAGAGAAGTAGACTATACCTAATAACCCCTGTGCTGCATAAGTAGGACTGCAGAATAAACTGTATACAGAGGGTGACTCTTGTTGTGAAGCTGTGGCTTGACTTACTAGGAGATTGACATGGAATCTCCTTAAGGAATCAAAAATGACCTATCCTTCTATCATCCACTCAAAACCAGGACCAAGAGATTCAATCACACAATTTTTCCTACTGCAATCCGCACATTGAATAGACTTGATACAAAATGTATTTCCTCTCATACAAAATGTATTTTCGCAATAATTTATATGAATAATTTGTTTTACTGGACATACAAATGTATGTTTTATTTGCAAACATTGTGAAAGTAGGTTATGAAGATTTTTTAAGTAAAGTAGCTATAATATATATGGTTAAAAATCTATAGATTATTATATTGATGAATGAATGGATGTGTGGAGTGGTTCCAGCACCTTACAGGAGTAGCACTCCAAATGTAATTGTATGTTTTTTAACGATACAATGACTAATGAATGCATGAATTATGAATAAAGGCATTACTATTACTATGTTCAACTTCATTGTCGGACTCAGGGTCCATTAGAGAACAAACAACATCTACATATATACGTATGCATGTATGTATGTATGTATGTATGTATGTATGTATGTATGTGTGTTATTATACATTACCATGTGGTTGCAGTTCAAGTGCTGTGGTGCTGATGGACCAAGTGACTGGTCTGCTAGTGTGGGATGGGGAAGGAAAGATGCAGTGCCAGACTCCTGCTGTGTGGTGAAGGGTGATGGCTGTGGACTTCACATGAATACTGAAAACATACAGAAAAAGGTATGTTAGTCCAAGCAGAGGTTTGTTAGTTTAGCTGCCTACAAATAAATTGATTGACGTCACCTTGCAAAATATAGTCAACATATACTGTATATAATATAACAAACACAAACACACTGCATAGAACAGTACAAGTTCTTCAAAACCGAGACTAGTTTCACAAATGATTGAATATTTTAATATTCAATAAAGCAAGTCAGTTCCATACTATTACTAGATTACTACATTGACACAACTTTGATATCTGGATGGCTAGGCCTATTGTCCAGTCAGCCTGGCCTATTCTGACTACACATACATACATACATACATGCATACAACCACTTACAACTCCCAGTCCAGCCCTTTATCTTAACTAATCAAAACTTGAGTTAATTCAACTCAAATTATGTGAACCACGTACTGTACCAACGTTTGAGAGTACTAATTTGCCTGTAGGGATTGCTATGCTATACTAGCTACTGTGCTGAATCGGGTAAACAAGGGTTTGTGAGAGAGATATGTGCACTGTTGCTGGAGCCAGCTGACTAATGTTATCCCAATGTTATTAAATAACAGTCAGTGTATCAGACATTATAATGAGATGAATATCTGTTTCATGTTCTTTGGCCAAAAGTATAGTCCACACACACACACACACACACACACACACACCACTGTAGTTTGTTTTCCTATTAGGGTATTTCTATGCTCTGGATCAACCAAGTGGATCGAAAACCCAACTCTTTTTAATGAGTCACGCAATTACACTGCATGGGAAAATGCATAGTAGCTTTGAATTGATTGAATAACATATGTAATGTAAATTGTGCTGAGAAAGTGGGCGTGTCACCCCAAAACCTCCATTGGACATGAAAGACAAGGCCGACTGAGACACATTTACATAAAACATAATGTTTAATGTCATAGCTTATGACAGCATGTTTGTTACAAACCCTAAGGGTTGTATCTCAGCAATCAAGCTCTACCTGGTGAAAAGCCTGGTCTGGATCGGTGCTGTGTGTATTCTCCTTGCTGTTGGAGAGGTATGTTATTGCTAAAACAAAATAGTATATAGATTATATATTTAGAGTAATTAAGAGACACAATGTGTCAATACCATGACCATTCTGTTACTGCCAGTAATATTGTGTTTTTTTACAGGTCTTTGGAGTACTTGTTGGTGTTTGCCTGTGTTTAGATATAAAAAGAAAAAGCTTTGAACACATACACTGATGGCAAGACTGGTTTTCTCTTTATAGCTATGAAACATCAGCAAAAAAAATGTATATGCATAAGTAGGGTCTACCATGTTTTAGGTTTATATTATTCTACTAAGGTGTAATAAGGTAGACTGTGCAACTGAATAAAGTCAAATAAAGACTATGTTTAATGTAACATAAACAAGAAATAAACATCAGTGGACACATTTAACCGTAGCATAAACCAACAATAACCCGCAAGGGGCAACACACGCCAAACAGAATATATGAACAGGGAAGCAATCACATAGACGAGGAACAGGTGTGGGAGGCCCTGATTGGCACCTGTCACAGCTCGGCTATCAGTACTCTGGGGGAGGTCAGAGGGCGCGGCCCCGCCCCCGTCCCCGCCCCTGGACGTTGTCGTGCCATAAGGTAGGCTAAGGTAAGGCTAAATTAAGATGGATAAGACGTTAAGAGAAGTTCACGCAGATTTTCCAGGCACTTTTCTAATTTTTCTTTCCTAGATGGCTCGATTTTCATTTTGGCAGATTATTCTTTACATAACTGTCTAGCAAACCCTATACAAAAAATACAATACAATGTTTTACACTGTATTGTCATAAATATGTATACATCAATTATTATATTGTTTAACAAGAGTTTGGATAATGGAAATTCACACGACCTAATATAGTTGTGTTAACAAAAATACAAAAATGAAAGTGACTCATTTACTGTAATGATGACGTACATTAGCGCGGGTTTGCTGCAGAAGTCAGAGCGTTTGAGAATCATGACTTGTCAAGCTACCCAAGAGCATTAAACCACCAAATATCTCATTTGCTTGCAGGTTGCACTTGCAGCCACAAAAGAATCCTCTGGCATGGTGAAATATTGACTGTTTTTAGCTAGGTAATGTAGTGTTCTTGCTGTGTTTGCGTACCGTCTCTGCCTGTATTTACGACGACTTTTGTCTAAATATTTCAGCTGTACAAAGTTAGTTCTGTGGTTCCTGGGTTTCCTACCTTGTTATTAGTGCATCCCGCCAGATGAAAAGTACAAGGGGGTGTCGTGCCAGAATGTGTATGTCTGCCAAAAACTGACCAAAACGGTCAAAGGTGCATTTTATGGGTTGTATTCCCGCTCTTAATATATTTAACTGGTAAAAAGGGACAGGGACAAGTATCATCTATGATACACAGCAGGTGAAATAATGTTGAGTCATGAGAATAATTGCAAAAGTGGTCGTTTATTAATGTTATATATGGGGCTTAATATATAATGTGAATTCTGCAGAATGGGCTGCGAGCGGATAGGTTGGTGACGTCGGAGTGACGTCGGCAGTAAAACTCCCATGGTCAACTCACTTTGTAGATCCGTAACCGGAAATAGGTCCGTTCAATGTATTTGTCCGACTTCATGCAGCCAGGGGATAAACGTATACATTTCCCTTTAAACCAACGGTAATTACAGTATTTTGTTGTTACTAGTCTTAATACTATACTGCAGTAACTTAGCTACGTAACGTTAATCCGTTCATTCAGTGTTAAACCATGGGATTCTAATCGAAGCCTTAGCAATCATGTCTTATGGCATGTAATGTACGCTACAATACGGTAAGTAATTCCTAACGTTGCAGGTTACACATACCTAAAGGTATAGGCTGCGTTCTGACAGGATGTCAGAAGTATGTAAAGAAGACTTAATTCAGCGTGTGAACCACCTTAACGAAGAGGTAGAGAGCCTCAGGTCCCTGCTGAGAGCGAACGGCAGAGCTGGGAGTGACGTGGACCTTGGTACTGAGCCACAGCCTAATGAAACGTCAGCCTGTCTGTCAGGTGGTAGCGGTAAAAGGAGTAAGAAACGGGGGAAAGATCGTCCATTTGACTTCACTATCCACCCTCGGCGCCACGTGGCTCTCCGGCTGGCCTACCTAGGATGGGCATACCAAGGATTTGCAGTTCAAGAGAACACAGATAACACAGTGGAGGCTAGACTTTTCGAAGCTCTCTTGAAGACGCGCCTAATTCAGGATCGCCAGAGTTCCAACTATCACCGATGTGGTCGCACAGATAAGGGAGTTAGTGCCTTTTCTCAAGTAGGTTCCCTGTGTTCAAATGGTCATAGACACATCTTGGCTATGTCTTTTTGACAGTAAACTACATCACTCATGTGTGAACGCTTAACATTTCATATAGTGAATCTAAATTGTTTTAATTTTCCCTCTCCATAGGTCATAACCATAGACCTGCGCTCCACACAGTTTTGTGGAGGACTAGGTGTGAAACTTCCAACCAATGTGGAAGGCAGTGCCAAAGCAAAGGTTGCAGTGCCTGAGCTTCCCTATGTGAAGATGCTGAATCGAGTCCTACCGCAGGACATTAGGGTCCTCGACTGGGCACCGGCGGCTGAGGGTTTCAGTGCACGCTTTGACTGTCAGTACCGCACGTACCGGTACTATTTTCCTCGTGGCTCCTTGGATGTAATATTGATGGCTGATGTGGCAAAGAGGTGGGTTTGTTCGATAGCATTAACATACTACTAGCCTGGAATGTTGCTGGTGTGCTGTACTAGTGGACCCTTTTTATGTGACAAAATGGTCACAGCATAGGATATAATGTGATAGTGGATGAAATAAATGAATAAAAATATTAATAAACCAGTGATCATAAATGGCAACAGTGTCAATCTCCATTTCCCATAAGAGTCCCTCTTCCTAACCAACAGGTACGAGGGCACCCATGACTTTCGCAACCTGTGCAAGATGGACGTCGGCAATGGAGTCCTGAAATTCCAGAGGACCATCCTGTCAGCCACGGTGAAGCCTGTCCAGGCTCACCACGCCTCCTGCGCAGACCCTTATGACCTCTTCATATTTGAGATCAGAGGACTGGCCTTCCTTTACCATCAGGTAGACATGTTACAGGTTACACACAATAGTGACTATTGGCCCTGGGTGCCATATAGCATATTCTACTAGACCGTTATAGTGGTAGTAAATGCACCATGTAAATATGTCTCTGTTTCTGCCATCCAGTGATGTAGTGGTGTTGCTTGCTGTGCAGGTACGCTGTATGATGGCAGTGTTACTTCTTGTGGGCCAGAAGCTGGAAGCCCCAGAGGTCATTAATCAGCTACTGGATGTTGAACATAACCCACGGAAGCCACAGTACAGGTGATATTGCTGTGTGGTTAAGCAAGCGCCGCCTCTAGGGTTTGCGAACCACAGGACCAATCGGTGTCCAGGTGGATAGTTCTGTTGGTGTCAGCAGCAATTAAGTGCCAGTCATTAGAAAATGGGGGCCCCACGTGGGGCTTGTTCTGATTGGTTGAAGGTGGTTTCTTCATCTGCTAATGTTTTGATTGACACCTATTTGACAGTTGAGAGTTAATTTCTAGACTGATCTTTCCAATGGTGAAGCTGTTGCTGTGGAACTACAGTTTTGTCAGTTTTAATATAAACAAGAAGTTGGTTTAGTGCACAAATGGAAGAAAACTATGTTTAGTAAGTAGTAGTAGCCCGTTCTGTAGCTGCACCTTCAGTCAGTACATATAACCCTGTGTGAAATGTCTTCCTGTGCGCAGCATGGCAGTAGACTACCCTCTGGTGCTGTATGACTGCCACTATGAGGGCCTGACCTGGCAGCAGGAGTCCGAGGAGCTGAACCACACCCTGGCCACGCTGCAGCAGCACTGGACACAAAGTGCTGTCAAGACCCATGTCCTGCATGGCATGATCCAAGGCCTGGAGGCCATAGGTGAAGCTCTTCATAGTAAATGAAGGATATCTTCTGCTCATCAGTCGCTTTTTATCATAGCACAGAGATGGGTTTGGCCCAATGATGCACACAGTAACTGTCAATTCTCTCTGCATCCACAGGTGGAGTGTCATCTAATAATAGCTGTCTGATTGAAGGCACCAGACAGAGAAACTATAGACCGTTGCTGGAGCGGCCATGCTGCGAGAGCCTTGAATCTAGGATAGAACATTTTGTTAAAAGAGGCAGACTTGAGCGTGCAGAAGGGGAGAATGGTGGTGATGCGTTACACAGGGGCAAACGGTCGAAGCATTCACATACTTCCCCCAGTATGACTGTTGCAGCAGGTCCGACGACTTCACCACAATGCAATGATCAGAAAATGCAACAGTGATTATTTTTTGTTTTTGTGTTCAAAGAACATATGCTTTTTTATTTATTTATTTTTTTCTGTCCTTTTGCTATGACAGATTTTGTTTATTTAACAAATAAACGAATGCAAACAAATGTCCACCTTCCTTTAATAAATAATATGGATTGTAACTATATATAGGCGATTATGTCTTCGAGGAGGAACCTTTTATCATAACTGCAGCCGGAAGACTCCTAGCAATACACTCGTCTATGAATCTAGTCAGTGATGCTAGGCTGTAATATAGATATGTACAGTATTTCAATAACAATTAAGTTTACAAACACATTTATATTTGGGCGCATGCTATGACACATTAGTCTGGAATATAGGTCGCCGTTTTCACTTTTTAAGTGTGAGGTCGCTTTGACTTAATTCTGCCCTAACGTTAGCCTGTTAGCATAGCTGTTTGTTTACTTGTTTAGTAGTACCGGTACGGTACACACCCTCTGGGTCTGCACGGATCTCCAGTGTAGTTCTGCATTACGTAGTATCTGATAAGGTAAATACTTTTATTACGTCGAAAACCTTTTGGAATAGGCAAAAATCCTAATGGTTTGATTATATATTAGGTGTACATTTTAGTTAGTTTTCAATTTATTGAAGTCAGTAACTGAGTAGTAAACTATTTTACGTATATCTACTGTTTATGTAGCTTATTTCTCTAGATGCCAAAACCTTTGTCTTGTTATTAAACAATATTTTATTCGGTACATAGGTAGTCTGAGGCTTTGTGCACAGGCCTTACAGTAGATGGCGTGCTGTCCTTGTTTATGATGACACAACGAGGTCACCCTTTTTTTATATAAAGTTTTAAATGTTTGGGGTTCCATCTATGTAATGTATTGATTTAGAATTTACCATAGGTCTTCAACAGGGGGTCCGGGACCCCAAGGAAGTCCTTTGAGGTACTGCAGGAGGTCCTCCAATTTATTTTAACATAAATAAATGTCAGAAAATATACATTAATTTAGGATATACATATATGCATCTGTCAGGCTTAGCATGGTATACAGTAGGCTACACCATTGCAAAGTACTTTTAAACATGGCATCATAGGCCTCCCTACACAGTGTTGCAACCAAGTATTTTATATGTGATGTGTGTCAAACCTGTGCCATATTTCTAACAGCCAAGCTTAGAAAATATTGATAATTTATTTTCGAAAGATAATGGCGTGTGCTATATATATTAAGATAGTCTTGTCTTATATTGTCTTTGCATTTGTTTTTCCAGAGCTTAGTTAAATTGCCAGAGTGAAAATGCCACGAAACATTTGACAAAATTAGTAAAGTAATACTGGAATAAGTGCTAAGCTATAAGTGCAGTAACATTTGCATTACATTTAGTTTTCTCTTGGTTGTGGCCTTGACTGATATCCTCATATTATTTTATTTTGTTTGTATTTACTACTAAATAGTATTATTATTATTATTATTATTATTATTATTATTATGTTGTGCTGTTCCTTACACTGTTGCCTTAGGATGTTCTTGGTTGGTCTTACTGGAGGTATTGCCTCAGGGAAGAGCACAGTATCTTCAATTCTCAGAGAACTTGGGTGTCCTGTAATAGATGCTGATGTAGTAGCAAGAAGAGGTACGTTTAGATCATGTATCATGTATATTTGTTTTAAGACCAGCTGTATTAGGGCTAGGCTAGCCTATTTAATATGAATGTACACTTTACATTTATTTTATCTCTACAAACCTCTCTGTGGTGGATGTCAATAACTATAATATACATTCTTTGGTTTTTGCTGGATAATAACATACCTGTTATTTCAACAGTTACTATACTGTAAGTATAGATATAGTATGAGGAAATTATACAGAAACAACACTGACTAAACTAGTATTGCTTCTATGCAACAGTGGTGGAGCCCCACACTTCTGCATACAGCCGCATTGTCTACCACTTTGGGCCGGAGATCTTGCTGGAGAGCGGACAGATTGACAGGCAGAAGCTGGGTGAACTCATCTTCACCAACGAGGCAAAGAGGAAGTTGCTGAATTCCATCACCCACCCTGAAATCCATAAGGCCATGCTTAAGGAAATACTATTTTTCTTCCTAAAAGGTGAGCATCCCACCCAAGGGTCTGGTTTTCTATAGTATCACATTCTCAATGCTTTCATTTGTAACCTTGTCCTTCCTCTGATGAATTACATGTATACTTATTTTCCTGTTCGCTGTTTTACGAGGCTTTCTTCCCATGCCAAGGTTACCGTTACGTGGTGCTGGATGTGCCCCTGCTCTTCGAAACCCGACGCCTCACGCGGTTCCTGAATCACACTGTTGTGGTCTACTGGTAAGACCACCTGTGTTTACTTCCCCATCTTATTAAACACAATACAACTTTATTTTGAAATGTTTCTGAAGACCTTTAAAATCCCAAGACCCCGTCCGACACCGTTTAATCCCACGTTGCGCTTTAGCTGTTGTCATGGTGAGCTTGTTTATGTCAGAATCCAGCTTTGGATGGCTTGCTGTGTTATTTGCACACTCTCTCACAGCCTTATTAGTGGACTTTCAACAAGGCTGTCTGGCCGCACCATAAATAACTGGCGCTGTGTTGCTACTGCACCCTTCGCTCCTCAGTGACCCTGCCACTCAGCTGTGGCGCCTGATGCACAGGGACGGCCTGACCCAGGAGCAGGCGGAGCAGCGCGTGGCCGCCCAGATGCCCCTCAACGAGAAGCGCGGCCTGGCCAGGCATGTGGTGGAGAATTCAGGCAGCCGGGAGGAGACCCACCGGCAGGTGCTGCGGCTGCACACCAAGCTGGAGGACTCCATGGACTTCCTGTTAGTGCGTGTCGTCGCCATCGCTGCCACCGCAGGCCTGGGTGGGATACTGCTCTACGCCGCCAAGCTGCTGGTGTCATAGCGACAGCGCGACGGTGTGTGGCCAACGCCAATGCAGTATACTGTGAGATTACTACCGCAGCACTCACCGCTGTAGCTTAGGGGCACGTTGTGCTATGTTAACACATTCTAAGGACTTCTGTTAACAGTGACTTGCACTGACTAATGCGGTTTAGTGGGTACAAGGGTTTTATGTGCAATTGTTTGGGGGTCCTCTGTGATGTTTTTTTTTTTTTTTTTAAGGAAATGAAGTCGAACTTTATAGACTGCTAGAAGTCTTGGATATTCACAAACTTATTGATTTTATGGTTATGTTTATGAGTAACGGGCAGAATTTATTTTGATCTGTGATATGCTACGGTTAATATATTTTCTCCAGTTTAATTTAGGGTTCATTGGGTTCATGTAGATGGATCTTTCAATATAGTTTTATAAATGTGTTATCTCTCTGCCAATAACCTTCAATTAACACACGTTTAGTGTGTACCAAATGAAGGTTATCTATAATATCTATGAAATTAATGGTTTTAAGAAGGATCAAGTATTTAATGAAGAAAATATCTTAACGTTTTGCTTAGGAATGTTTTGAAATAATTTTAGATGGACCTGCAAAAGGAAGACTAGGATTATTTATGTTCAGGATCTGTTTGACAGTCCATGTGCATATTACGAAATGTGAAATAAATTCTAAGACTTTTTTTTTTGCGTGCACAGGTAAATTGTAAAACATACTTTATATTTACAGATTCTTTAATTTAAGGATGTTTTTAAATGCCAAGTCAGTACTATTTTAGCATGTGCTGTACACTTTACTGTAACTCTAACATAAAAATATGCTTAATACTAAACTATTGGTTTATCTCACATCTGACTTTCCTCTGGTTCTCTACGTTATTTATACCTTTGTTAACATTTGGTTAACAGTAACATGATCATTAATAAATGTAAATTGTTCTTATTACAGAACAACAGCAGATAAAAAGCTTTAACAGAGTGCACTTGTCGTGATCATGAACACTTACGTGGGTGGTGTTCTGTGGCATTATTTGGGCATTCTGTTGTTTTGGCATTGCATGAGACATGGTTCACTTGCATCTACTACAGCCCCTGCTGGTCTGGCCTATGTTTTTATCAAAGCGCAGGAGAATAGATGCAGGGTGACCCAAGTTAAAGGGGCAGTGAACCGACGCAGTTTTGTCAAACACTTGTACAGTACACACATAGCGAATCTTGATAAGGCACACAGTCATAAAGAAATACACGATGGCCAGGCCCTACGTACATGTACACCGATATTTACATTCATGCAAACACTGGTTGGACTTGTAGTTGCAAAATTGACATTTTAAAGAATATACCTATTTTGGACTTTAATTTTCTGCCTAATCTGGTCGACCAAAAGACTCCACTTTCCTAGGAGGCCAGCTGTTAAGGAGAAACGATTTCTGAAAGTATCTCTTTTCTCACTCAGCTAGAAACAGACAGTGGCCTAATGCAGAAGGAGGACTATATCTGTACAAGCAAGTTGCTTCAGGCACAGACGGATGGCAAAGTCTCAGACTGAATATAAATTGGGTCAAAGTTATAGGGTGTCAAACTACAATAGCACAAGTTTACCATTGCCTCATATATTGCAAATATGCATATAAACTCGCTGATACACTTGAATTCACACAATACAACCTGGCATTTTACAATGTGTCGGCAGGGGGTGCTTTCAGGGAGCAAAGCACATAATTAGATTGCGGCAGGGGGCGAGGACTTCTATTAATCACACCATCATGTTCAAAGTGTTCCCCTACGGCAGCACAGTGCATTGACATTTAGGAGTCCCCTGTCCGAGTGTTTTTTCGTCATCTCTCTTCCACCCACCGCTGTCAGGGAAGGTAAAACAGTGTTGGCAAAGACAAACAAACATTAGCGTCAGCGTAGGTTAATAGCCTGTATTGTAAATTAACCTGTTATAGTGTTGGCTAACTGGCTTTTGCATAACTAATATTTTGGAGTAAAAGGTTGAGCTGTTAGTGTTTTTTTCCTCCCCCTATGCTTATCAACCAGAACTTTTTAGACACAAAGATCAAGGTTAAATCAAATTTGCATTGCTTCACATAGGCTATTTTACAATCTAGCCTAGATAAACCTTTTTACTTGAAATGTTGATAAAGCACGAGGAGCCATATCCGATGAAACCATATTTTACAAGGATCACTAATGTCAGTATAATTGCTTTCTACTTTTGGATTGAAACCATGAAATCAAGTATTCAGATTAGTTATTCAAACGTTATCAATTGTAATTATGTGGCTTTGTAATGTAATTGTAAAACATTTACAAATTAGTTCATATTACAATAGGCTTAGCAAAAAAGTAAATTTTGTGTACAGTACAAGTTGCAAATATAACTTCCAGAAACGCATAGATTGTTCTGGAGCATCCAGGCGGTAGGGGCACTTTCAGAGGCTTTGTAGCCCATTGTCAGGCCAGATCCACTGAAGAGACAGGCGACATGCCAGCAGAACGTTCCTATGGCCACATGACTCAACCTGTCCCCATGCATTAGCCCAGACAGTCGGGACCACAAAGGGGATGGAATGGGGGGGCATTAATGCTGAGTCACATGCCACACTGGACAGGACCCAAGTCAGCCATGGCGATGCGTGTGACGAAAGAGGGGAGGGAGATGGTGGGGTAGGGGGCCCGCGTGTTGTTGTTGATGTTCTCACGTTTTCCAAACTAACTGTGGCGCAAGAGAGGGCAACGCGATGAGAGCAACATCTAGCTCTCTTGCGTGTGTCAGTGCAAATACGTGTTCTCTTATTTACCACCCGTATGCTTGTGATTTTGCCGGTGCATGTCTTGTGTCGAGGCTGATCCGAGCCAGACCTTCTGGCCAATGGTGCAACGGCAGAAGGAGAAGATGGTGGCCCAGCATGTCCTGACTGAAGCTCAGCTGGTTCTGAGTGCAGGCTGCTACGCCTGGGAGATAGGCAGCTCCTGCAGAAGAAGGAGAACCTCCAACTGGAAGTTCTCAAACAGTAGAAGCAGTATACAAATCTTTTTAATTTTCTTTTAAGTGATTGAGTGAAAAGAATATGTATGTACAGTGTGTGTGTGTGTGTGTGTGTGTGTGTGTGTGTGTGTTATACAATTATGTGATATTTGGCATTGACGTAGTTGGGGTGTTGCATATTCATACATGATAAATGCTACAATACATAATTTAGACAGGTGGCATGTATTTATTGCTTGGCATTAGAATTGTTAGAGGCATCGTGTGCACATCAGCATGTAAAGCAATTGAGGTACTTCAAGCATCAGCATCTATCTCTTTTAGAACACCCCTGGGGTGTTAAGTGTGGATGGAGCTCTAACATGGAGCTCTAAGGGCTCATTAACGTCACACCAGGCGTTTGAAAGGGGGTACTTTTATGAAACCAAGCACTGCGTTGCCTTTTGGCAACTGCGATTTGCTTAAACATAATAGACACACACGACGGCAGATCCACCCACGCACAAATGCATGCACGCACACACACGCACACAAAATAACACATGGTCAGCCTGATAAGAGTCATGCCTCACCAATTTGCCCCAGCAAATGTCACACAGGAACCACCTCAGCAGCTTACTGATAGCAAGTGAGTAGGGATGAATTAATCTAAATTTCCCTTAGTTACGTTTGCATACTCCAAAGACAACCTGAATTAAAACAAGTCTGATTTGAGACATAATCTTTTGAATCCCCACTTATACATGATTAAAATAGGTACAGTAGATAATCTGAAATAGCTCCTTGGCTATTTCCAACAGGCCGAGCTCATAACGCTGGAACGCTTCAAGGAGTGGACAACATATGATATATGGGAAAATGAGTCAAAACATCAAGCATTTTACTGTTTCATCACTGGCCGATGTCACAAACAACCCGATTACAACAATTTAAAGGTACAGTAAGTCAAACATCTGCCCCAGCTCACTGCTGATGTTTGAACTGTGTGAATGGTGTAAGCCCTATAGGGGGCGATGTAGAGTGGAATGCACGACAGGCAGGCACTCTCAGAGTTTAAAATGAAAACATTGCTGGTTTCAGCCACAAAATAATTCCAGGAACAAAGTTTGCTTTAAGTAATCCATTGCCAAAGGTGCCTCTCAGTCCTGAGAGCCAGTGCTAGGCTAATTTTTCCATATGATTTAAAACTGTAGGTGCGTAAGACGCACCTACAGTTTTGTCGCTCTACTGGGTGTATACACCGTATATACAGTAATAATGGTTTGCATGTGGAGTGCTGGGGGTTTATTCCCACTTTAAGCACTTGAGATAAACTGCAGATGTTGCTGACACCGAATTCCAACAGTCTCAGCAGCTGTTTATAGCAGACCGGGGGCTTTTTCGACTTTGACATTGTAACATGAAGTCTCTTGGTGATGTGCTCATTTACCCCGCAAGGAGGGAACAGACTGTTCCACTGTTCAGCTATCCTGTGGCAGGGGTGACCTCTGTTTGGGCATGGGCCCTCTGTCTTAATTGTGTCTCGGGGAGTTCTGCTGTCTGTAGCTCCCTCCAAGATGAAGTTTGGGCCTGAGGGCTTGCATGCAGCTCTTTGCGTATCACACAGACTGCAAAGACACGGCAAAGTATGACAATGAACCCTTCTTTCATCTCTCCTTCCATCACAGCCATTTTCCAAATAAGGACTGGCTTCCTACAAAGTGTCATAGCAGGGTAAACACAGCTGCAGCTAGGATTAATTTGTATTTTCTTCAGGTGTGCTAATCAGTACAGTAAGTAAGTCATGATAATACCTACTTCCAATTTGTCAGTTATTGCTCTCCGACACATTTATGTTAGAACGTTGTCTTATTTTTAGCTGCAGTTCATTCAGTACATACATTCAATTTCATTTGTTTCATGAAATGAATGATATATCTAGTCTTCATATATAATAGGATTCATATATATAATAGTGATTTAGCACCAATGCTGTAAACATAGACTCCAACTTCTTCGCTCAATCTAAGAATCTTCCAGAATCTCTGAACAATGTCAAAGGAAATGCATTTGAAAAATACATATAACATGATTAAAACACAAGCTTTTAACAAAACAGTCAAAATAGATTGTTTAATATACTTAAGGCCTGGAAGCAGTGTGTCTGTACTCATCATATCACGTCACAAAAAACCCTACTTTGCCCTGGTTTACTTCCCAACACTGATCTAAGCATCGCCACAAAATGTTCAGCCTCCCGCCCTTTCGATCTGTATCACCATCTCCCAGCATCTCAACATGTTGTCTCCACACCCATTAAATGAGGGAAAAATCTTCTTTTGATTGTGGAATGCAATTATCTCCTAAGTAATTTGCCATTTAACAGTGAGATGAGTTTTCTCCTCTCTCTTCATCTACCTTCATCCTTTTTTCTTTCAGATGCTTGCTGTGCAATCAATGTGTCTCTCTATTGTATATGTATGTGTAAGACAAAAACATCTCCATGAACATGAGCAAAATGCATCAACAAACCGAAAGAGACTAATGTAATGTGAGAGTGTTTATTAAGCCATTAACATTGTAGCATGGATTAAAACAAATACATTAATTTTCCTTACTCTTGGTGTTTCATAAATCACAGTTTTTCTTTGTACATCCTATAAACTGTCATTTGTGAACTAGAAAACGCACACAAAGGTTGCATGCATCAACAAAATTAAATGTATTATAATGGAAACTGTTTGCATTACATTACAAGAATGGATGATACAACAGTATAATAACAGCTTTATGATTTCTAATACACACACAATAGTATATGTGTAGTATATTGCATTGACCTGTTGTCACATAAAGTTCACTAATAATACATTTACATGTGTTAACAATAGGACTATATGTTTTTGACTCGTAATAACATTGAAACAAGACATTTTGTGACATTTTATGGCATCCCAAACTCACAATCTCACTCCGAGGAAACAATTGAATAAATAGGTTGCTAATATATGGCAAAATATTGTTTATTGAAGTACAACATCAGACATGGACTGCGCGAGGAGAATATTCTAGATGTAGCATGTAACCACCACCATACTAAGCAGTCACGGGGAAAAATTCAGACATGAATGAGAAATGACAGCTCAAAAAATACGGCGAAGCCCCTTTGCATTGTCGATATCCCTGCGGCACCTAACTGTCACTTTGTCATCGCTTGCATCCTTCACATATAATATCTTATAGGCACCATGTATTACAATGTAAGTACGGATGGACATGAATGGCACCAACTGGTAACTTACCAATAACCACAAACCCAAAAACACTGTATCATTTCTGATGTTTACCAATAGAGGAATGCAAAATATATCTGACATGGATCTGCGGCTAGGGGTAACCAAGTGAAAGCCAGACCAGTACTCTGGTTGGCACCTTTTGCCACTCAGTGCAGTCCTCAGTCTGCAAAGAGGACGAACCCCGAGAAGGTGCTGTATTTGTTGCTGTTTCCCCCATGGGCCTTGCCCCCGTCCAGCTTAATGAAGACCTCATCGCCTGCGTCCAAATGAAGGATGACGCTGTTGCTGGCGTAGTCATAACTCTGGTCCTGGTCCTGTGCAATGGCGCTAGCCCGGACCTGGGAGAGAAGAGAGTGGAAGGGGTTTACTTGTTAACCTGACGTGCCAGATGGTTGGTTGCACACAACCATCTGGGGAGCCGTGCATTGATACTGTTTAGAAAAAGACAGGCACTTTCAAAAAATACTTGGCAGGTGATTGGATGAACTGATGTCACGTGTAAACTACGCCCGTAGCTGCCAATACGACACTGATTGGTAAAAACCCACTGTAGTTCGAGTATGTTCGACTAAAGAACAACGATTTCAAAGCCGTCAAAACTGGTATTGCGGTAAAGTCAAATTGAAGCTCGTGAGAACAGAATGGCATCATAAGGCTATTTAGTTGTGTGCATAGATACAATGTCAGAACACAAACACTGTGTAAAAGGAGAATGTTAAATGTTAAAGGAGATGCATAATCCGATCCAAAGAAAGATTCATTTAGTTGTCGCTTTACTGCTGCCTTTCCTTGGCTGTGACAAAAATGTATTTGCATTACCTGTATGGTCCAAAGGTAATATATAAACAAGCTTTCATCTAAATGGTAGACAGAATTTTAATTTGAGACGACAAAAATTGATCAAACCGTCATGGCAAATATCTTGTTTTCTTCACGGTGAACAATAGCCTCAGTATCTGCTGTTTCATTGGGTCTCTTGTGTCCATACGTCTCTGGGAGGAGTGTTAAGACTCCAATGTGTCCCTCATAGAGGGGTTTTGTCATGCTCTAGTTAACTCCTAAGTATGGAAACGTCAGGAAAGTTACAAACTCATCTCACTGCAGACAGGTTTATAAAATATCTATATATTTTCACCTTTGTTATATATTGTTTTAATGCTAAATGTTATGCTATTAAAAATGTCTTTAGATTAAACTATGAACTACATTTTGGGTGTTGTGTCTAAACTGTTTTAAAAACTGGTGATGTGTGGTTCTAATGAATGCCTTTGCAGTGTTGCAGTGCTTCACATGGGGGCTGCAGGGTCTCAGAGGGAATGACAGCCTGATGATTGATGTCACTGTGATAACACACACCCTCACCCGCTCATATCTCCTTCTCTGGAAGCTTCCACAAGCCATCAGACCATGAGGGTCATAACCCCCTCCTCTCAACACCATCTTTATAGGTAACAGGTGGTCAGCGCAGATGTATCAAAACGTAATAATAAACATAAACTGTATAAATTATTGTTGAACTTTTTTAAATAAAAAGCAACAAAAAAAAAGAAAAGGGAAATAATGTGGAAGTTTCAATATATATACATATATGCGCAATAATACAATCCGTTTTTGGAGAATAATCTGTATGTACTTTACATGATGATTATTTAAGTATCACAATTCTTTTTTAAAAGGCTTGAGTCTGACAGGTAGCTCGAGAACTAACCAGAATATCATCGCTCCGGAATAATGTTGTATTTTCAAAGGGCACCCGGTTTGAACCGGAGTGTACCCCAGGCTGTGTTTTGATGTGTGCAAGGTTGAGATAACACCAGGCTGTGTGCACTTATGGTCCGCACATCACTGGACATGTATAGTCTTGTTTGGTGGATCGCATTACCAGACTAAGTTAGACCTTCAATTATGATATCCATGAATGCGTGACTACTTATTGACCGTCAGGATGCAGCTTGTAGGTTACTGAGTATTTCCATGAGTTTACTCCAGTGTGTGATTCAGTGGTGTATCATTTCCAACAATCTCAATTAATGTCCATTATTTCCTTTACAAATTACTTTACTTTATTTGAAAACATCTAAATATAAAAATTGAAATTGTGAATTGTGTGAATATCTGAACTGCCAAATTTAAAGAGCAAACACTTGAAAATTGTTACCCACCAGGCCATTCTTGATCAGGTCAGCCCACATGCTGGTGCCGTCTCCTCCTCTCATCAGCACGTTATAGATGAAGAAGTAGCTGCCAGGGATTTTGCAGGTGAACTTGCCCGTGCCTCCATCATAGTTCTCGCCAATGTTAGTCACTATGTCGTCGAACCGCAGGATGTCGTAACCTTCTTGAGGGTTTCTCAGTCCTGCGTAAAACGCCACTCGAGGCGCGGTGTTGTAGACGGTTGTGCTAACTGCCCCTTTGCCTGCTGCGCCCAGTACCCCTATCCTGACCGCATCCACACTGTCCCCTGGCGGTCCCTTGGGTCCTGGGAGACCAGGCTCTCCAGGCGGCCCCGGGGCTCCAGGCTTCCCGGGACGTCCCGTCTTGCCCTGCGGCCCGTGGGCGCCGTAGGTGGGCAGCGTCGGCCCTAAGCTGTGGTCGCCCAGGGCGTCCACCTCATTGTCCAGCGGGAGGCCGGTGGTGGTGCCATCTGTGGCTCCCGTGGTGGCCAAGGGGTCGCACACCATATGGCAGGTGCCCAGCATCTCGTAGTGACCCGTATCATCGTCGTCGTCGTTGCCCCCGCCGACACCCACGGACCGGACCAGCACCGGGATGAGGACGACCAGGACGAGGACCAGCATGACCCCGATGGCGGCTGCCACCAGGGTCTTCCGCCCGATGCTCAGCCGCGGAAGGGGCTGCGCTGCCAGACCGGAGCTCTCCGGGGTGGAAATGGTGACCGGCTGGGAGAGGGACACCACACGTCCACCTGGCTGAGGAGCGCGAGGATGTTCGAGCTGGGGGGTGGTGGGGGGGTGAGGGAGTGGGAAGGGGGGGTGGGGGGCTGGGCTTGACTGCTCCGCGGCAACAGGCGAGCTGGTCTACGCGGCGTCCACCAGAGACAGCAGCGCGCTGGAGTCAGAGCAAGGAGCAGAGGAGAGGACCAAAGGGATTAAAAGGAGGAGGAGATAGTACAAGGGGGGTGGGAGAGAGGGAGGTAGGGATAAAGAGAGACAGAGAGAGAGAGAGAGAGAGAGAGAGAGAGAGGGAGATGCAGTTGGAGTGGGAGAAAAAGAGGCAAAGATGCAGAGAGGATGAGAGAAAGCCACATGTGCTCAACACTAACCCTGTGAGTCAGGTCTAGAGGGGGCATGCTCCTCTTGGCAGCCTGTGAAATGCTGCTGGAGAAGAGAAAGAGAAAAGAGCATGATAGAATGAGAGCAAGAGAGAGAGAGAGAGCGAGAGAGAGAGAGAGAGATAGAGCAGAAGCAAGGGCATGCTACTGTTCCTCATGCTCATGAGCAGGCCTTCAGCGAAACGCCTTGAGGAATATACAGAAATATTTGCCTCTTTTTGTACACAGAGCAAACATAAGCAGGTAGCCTAGCCTGTCTGCATGCTCACACCAGTACAGTGTATTTAAAAAGCAGTCTTTGAGGTAGTTACAGGCCAGAAAGAACACATTTAGTTTGTATTGGTATTCTGTCCGATTTAAACAATGTTTAAAATGTAGGTTTATCTACATAACATCAGCACACACACTTTCAAATGCTTTTAACATACACGTACTGTAGTAGTAGGCCTATTGGACAAATCACACAAATCCACATGTTAGCCCACCACATGCACATTTGGCTATAGGGTCTAGAAGGTCAGAGAAATTATGCATTGATTTCATTTATTTCTTTTTAGGAGGGGACGTCTACATGGTTTGTGTTCTGATGCGAATGTTGGTGCATGTCAGCAGTACTGAGTCAGACCCCTTCTAGCGGTTCTGTCTGCTGTCACCCAATAGAGGACACAATACACTTCACTTAACCTTCTAGCTACAGTATACTGCATGTTAGACGTGTTTATTCATAACTAAAATAAATAAAGAATTACAATATAACATGTCTATGTCACCTTTGATTTCATGCATATTTTGCCTTGACCGTTTTTAATAGCAATTATTCAAATTAAGTAAACAACTAAATGTACAGTAATTATATTATGCACAGATGAGCTGCTCCAATTTTATTAGAACAGAAAATGTTCACAAAATTATAAGGTATACACTATTTAGTATTTATTTGCCTAAGAATATGTAACATTTATTATTGGAAACTGATCATCTAACCATATAGCTGATGTTGTCATGATCTTATATAGGTTAACCTAAAAAGCAACCCAGGCCCTAGGTGATCTACTATACAGCTAATGTCAAGTTGTGCTTCCGCGGTAGAAATGACCTCCTCCATCTTTTTCTGTGAAAGTAAATAATTAATAGAATACGCGTTTACACTATATTTCAGTATCTAGACTATGATAATTAAAATTGACTGTGTCTGGAGGCTTAACATCCAGTGTGGATATAATGTAGCATGAAGCTCATCACAGAAGACATTTTAAATATCGCAAAAGGTTATGGCTAAACATATTAAGGATAGTGTGCCCCATGGTATTTTTCTTAAATCATGCTTTTAAATATCATAATAGCATAGAATTTATTTAAAACATTAGACATATACTGGTATATGAGACTCCCTCAATTTGTATCTGGAATTCCTCTGTGGTTAGTATTTACAAAAATGTAGTTATATTCAAAACCAAAGAAAAGAGGGCACATTGAACAAAGATTGAAAAATAGATTATTAACTATACCAATGTATTAACAATGTTGTAATCAAAAAGTTAATCTTGATTAAAAAATATATTAAAATCATCAATTGATTAATAAAACAATTGATGTGTGACAATGAAGCGATCAATGAAGAAATAATTGTATTTCTAATGTATCAATAGTTTTTTTTTTGTCAATTGTGCATTGAGGACGTTTGGACTAGTGCACTATTATTGGAAAGTCCAGATATTCTGAGCAACATCGTTCAGTGTAAAGATCTAGTCTTTTGGTTGTTTTGAGTCTCTGTTGCTCAACAGAGTCATGTCCTATAGTCATCACGTAAGCAAGACTATGTTATGGCTCGTAGGGCCTGATAAGCTATCTCTGTATGAGTGCTTGTGATACAGAGATTGCCGGTTCATATCTCCATCTCTAAAGGTCAGAAAAATTATGCACTGATGAATGGCTGGTTCTTTACACATACGAGATTCAAAGATCACTCCGAATATCCGGACTTCCCATCACTACGCAAAATAGCACGTTCAACAAGCTTTGTCCAGTGAGCATTTCGGTAAAATGTCTCACCTGTTCGAAATGACAGCAGATTACATTCCACCCCCTGAAGCAAGGGGAAAAGAAGAGGCAATGGACACATTTTAAATCTTATTATCAATTGCTCCATGCACAATACAACAATATGTATGTACTGTATCTTTAATAGTTTTTAATCAATTTATGAATTTGATATTGTATTTTTATTTATGTTATAGATTAACTTCTTTTTTAACAATTTGTTCATTAGTTGTCTAATTAGTATTGTATTAATTAGGTCTGTAAAATTATCTATTTATCCATTGATATACAAATTTTTTTATACATTTCTTAATTTCTTATTGAGCCTCGATTTAATTAATAATTGATTAATTGATTATTGATTGGCTCAAATGGGCCCCCATATCTTCCCACCTATGCTCATATGCTTACACTGTCACCCTTGCCATGTGCAATATTGTGAATGCTTGTGTTTCAATCACAAACTGAACTGGGTTGGACATGTAGAGCTTCTGGGGACATTAGGTGATAACCACTGACACCTGGTTTGTTTTAAAGGGCCTTAATCGTGTAAACCTGTGTTATCTTCTCCCTGCAGCATAGACGCATTTGTTCACTGCATCTAATATGTTATTATATATCTGTAACTCGCTCTATAACTCGTTATGTGCTGCAATAGTTTCCTTATTTGAAAAGCCGTTTAGATGTGGACAGCCCAAAGGTTTTAATACACTAGCCAATCAGAGCAGCTTTTTTTTTTATTTTATAAAAGCACTGACAGAATAACCTGCTCTTACAGACAGCTAGAAAAACAAGCTTTTCTTTAGCTACAGTAAACTTCAACAAGAACATATTGAATTGTTTACATTGCAGGGGTTGCATAAAGGGGTTGTTTCATTGTTTAACCTGAAAGTCACTCCGCGAGTTAATGACGTTATCTGCAGTGTACTGAAACAGGTCAATGTACTCAATAATATAAATACCATTGTTCTAAATATATATAGGCAACAGTATAAACATAGATGTGGACATAATATGTGTGGCTTCCAGAGCAGCAAAGAGCATTGTGTCAACGTCTTCAGGGACTCACAGAAACAACAATAAGAAAGAGCTGGCAGTGGCTGACTTGTGTCTCTCTTGTGGCCTGACGGGGATGTCTAGAAGAACACCTGAAGAGGCATGAGAGCTCCACTTTGCTGTGGGCACAGAACATTACTGTCCCGGGGCTCTGCACTACCAGTCTGTTGGGGTCTCAAAATGAACAAGAGCATATAGCATGTCTTCAAGTTGGCATTGTAATTGAATAGATAGTTATTTTTTATCAATCTGTAACAGAGAAAACCTGCACTGATACTTATTTGATAAATATTGGAAGCCCACAAATGTGTGCTCAAACTAAATATGTATAGCCAAGCTTGAAAGTATAAATGACTGGAAATATTACATTTAATGCAAAAGACATTTCATCTTTTACATGTTATGTTAAAGACGTGCTGGCATTATTCAGATTTGCAGACACACCTAGCCAGAACAGTGAGGTGTGTCATTTGTGGGGGTGTATCTTGACAATTTTCTTCATTCCAGACCGGGAGTTGTTTTCAGAAGACTTTCTTCCATTCGTGTGTGTGACATAAACCAAAATAAGTTAATGGTAAGTCTATTCTACATTAACCTGAAATTTTAATTTGACATTGTGCAGCTCTGTAAAAACTATTAAATATTTTGGAAGTTTAGTCTGTGTGCACATCACGATAAGTTGAAATAGTGTGAATCTGTTGTGTGGCGCATACAAACATATACCTTGTATAAGTCAATAGATATATTAGAGGTGAAGATAAAGCTTTATTAATCGCCACGTTGTAGCAGCATAAGGAAAATTTCATAGTATGTGGTTCGGAACAGTGTTACCAATGGGTTGTATTGTAATATGTTTTACTGCTGATCCTTTGGAAACATAAGTTATTCAGTTGTATCAGTCATTTGTCATATGATGACGTATCCTTCTGTCTCTTTTAGCTCGTTAGCCATCCTTAGCTGAAGTCACCATGAACGATACAGCAGAAGCGCATGCTGCAGTGCTCACCACCAACCGCAACTGTACCATAGAGATCATAAATGTCAGTGCATGTTACTGTCTGGTCAACCCAAAGTAAGAGCCACTATCTCTGTATGTATGCCATGTGACATCACATATACAAGTTACCTGTCATTATGTTGTTGTTTAGTGTGTGGCGACACTTTAACGTGAGTACACCAATTGTCTTCCATTGTCCTCACTAGGGTCTACATGTCCAGTGGTTTCAGCTTCAGCCCTCCCCAGCCCACCGTTCGTTCCAGCAGGACCGAGGTGTGCTCCTTCACCAAGGACGACAACACAGCGACAGGCTGTGTTGGTGTGCTGACCTATGAGCTGTTTGACATGCGCAACCGTCAAACAAGCGAGCTCATGGCGGTCATGTTCTCGGTGCCCTTCGACTACAACATCTACAAGAACTGGCTGGGACTGGGCCTTTTCGAACGCACCAAGCCTGTTGACGAGAAGCTGTACAAGCTCATGTATTATGAGAAAGATTTCAAGAACTTCCAGCGCTACGAGGCCAACGGCTCTGGGGTGAAATATTCTGGGAAGACGGTGGATCTGAGAGCCACCATGTCAAACGAGGGCAAGGCTATTATTAAACTAGAGCTGTACGACAAGATGGGTAATTGATACAACCGTGTCAAATGCATGGGGGTTCAGATGGAAATGTACGTTATTGTAATGTTTCATGAAGTACATTATTGGTGCTGTAAATCAATAAAAAACAATGCCATCTCATTTATTGTGCTCCTTTCTGTTATACTGACATTAGTTTAGCATTATCTTCACAAATAATACATTAAAAAAATGCAGACAAGGTACAATATGTCATTGTAATGATCTGCTGAAGGAGCATCACAAGGTCTTTTGAATAGAAGGACAGTAACCCATTCTGTTCCTGCAGAGCAAGTCAGACCTCACAAAGGTTTATTTCAGTCATCTCCTACAGTAAATAATTAACTTGTCCAGCTCAGGCACAGAGCCATATTGTACAGTAGGCGTGGTCCCCAAGAGACACTGAGGAGTAGAAATATAAAAGATCCACATTGCAATGGGTGACAGAGGTATGTGGTCATTCCGGTATGGTCCATTTTACTTGCAGGTGTCTATCTTTACCTTCAGTTGTGAGGCAGACAAAGGTGGAATTGTACTTTAGGTGTGTGTTTGGGTGTGGGTTCTGGGTGGAGATTGGGTGGAAATTAACTGTCGCACATTCCTAAACAAGAGCAAAGCAAAAAAACTCATATGCTCATCTTAGTGAGTTACACACACACACACACACACACACACAGTGACACCCAGGCAGGTAAGGATTTATTCTTGCTATTGTTTTGCACACTATTGCACATACAAAGTTACACTAAAGTGTAATTGGACTTTTGTGAGTATAAATTACAAACATTAGAAGAAACGTTTGTTTAATGAGTAAAATGTAACATGTTTTAGGACAGGTTTAGAGAAGGCATCTTGCTACAGATACTTACAGGTTCAGGTTGTGTCTATGGGAGATGAATGCTTATGTCACTATAATATTAAATAAGCAGCGATGTTGTGACTGTGTAGTTTCAATGCAGTGGGAAATGTGTTTTGTTGACCCAAGTGAATACTACACGTTTAGTAGAAACCTAAAAGCATGTTGTACAACTCACACTGCTGCATTACATAGTTCCTCACTGTATGTTATAATTACACAGCCTGCACTTGAAACATGAGTGAATCAGCAGAAGCTGTCGCTGCTAACATCAAAAGCCGCAGAAATGTCACCATTGAGCTGACCAACCTCACTAATAACTACTGCCTACTCAACCCCAAGTAAGTACAAAGCTTAAAGTGGCATTGGACAGTGCAAAGGCCTTGTTAAGTGTTCCCTGAATAAATGTGAAGAAATAAATAAAAAATATGAGAGTTGTCAAACCCACAGTTGAAACAGTAGTGCACTGACCTTAGAGCTTCATAATTCATAAAAATACAAAACAAAACCAGAAGTTTGTTCTAACTGTGTTGGTCTTGTATGCATTTATTGTTCATTCTGTTGCAAACAGAGTTTTTCTAGAGAGTGGCAACACCAGCGACCCTCCACAACCAACTGTCCGGCCTCAAAAAACCGAGGTGTGCAACTTCAGCAAATCCAGCGTCAAAGCCACCGGTGCTGTAGGCGTCATGACCTACGACCTGTTTGAGAAGAGCAGGAATGACTACATCGAGACCTTAGCCATCATGTTCTCTGTGCCTCTTGACTACAACGTATATAAGAACTGGTTTGCTGTTGGGGTCTACAGTAAAGGCAAAGAGTGCAACGAAGCTCTGTACAAAGAGATGTACTACAACAAAGAGCAAGGCTTTGTCCGGCAAGAGGCAGTGGGTTCCGGAATAACCTATGAAGGCAGTTACCTTGACATCAAGGCAACCATGTCCCCTATGGGCAGGGCTGTTATGAAGGTGGAGGTGTGGGACAAACTATTTTCTCCTGGCATGCATCAGCAATACTGAAATATTCATCCTGGAGTAGACTACTGATTTTATTTGTATGTGTTAATTGTATCTCTCTGACTTTAAACTTAGATTCCAATCGATGTACACTTACAAACGATCCATATGTTGTTAACATGCATAATAAATAAAAGGAATTATGACAATGTCCCTGTCACATAAACATAATGTTTGGTTGTCTAAATTACTATGATGGTTAGTATCATAAGCCAAAAAGGTGAAGAATAAGCCAGCTGGAGGAGCAACTTATGTCATATACAGTATCTTATATGAGTCATCTTGAGTCATTGATTTCAAACATGACTTCTTACATTTTTTGAAGGTTAGGATGCATTTTCTCATGCGCTGCAGTTAAAATAACAAACCCAACCCAGCACAATACCTATAACTATCACAAGAATAGTTAGAGTAGGCCTACTGTAGTCTACTGTGCTTACTCTCAGTGCAAAACTACGGTGGCCAACAAGTGCAAACACAATACAAATTCAAAAACACAACCAAGTCAGGAGCGCGCAGCAAATCAAAAAACACAAAACCAAGTCGCAAACGTAAAGTTTCTTATTCTGCGCTAATGGCCGATGTAGGCT